>JH430676.1:1361-11933 GCA_000239455.1 Strigamia maritima | reverse complement strand
TAGACGCAAGCGACGACTGAGGTCATACACGTTTTTAATCTGACCAATATAAATCTGACATAAACAAACACATTTGACCATTGATAAACACTACATTCGTACATTCCATTGCAGAATGGAATGCAGCATTACATTATCAAAAAAATGGTCAAAAGAGAGACAAAAGCCACAGAAGAGAAAGCAGAGCAAAAATAGAAGGTAAGATAGATAGCCAGAGGACCCATTAGCACCACTGCAGCGGAAAAACAAGTGCCACAGTGGAGTGCCCAGGGGAGGCCACGAGGAGGCTGGGCTTGGAAGTTTCTCCCCCAAGTGGCAACTTAAGCCACATACGTCTTTTATCTGACATACTGAAGCTACCATTAGATAGATAGATAGAATTGAGTTTATAGACGCAAGCAGCAACTTAGGCCATACACGTCTTTTATCTGATATACCGAATCTGACATACTAAAACAAACATAATAAATCTAACTATAATAAATCTGACACAAACAAACACATTTGACCATTGATAAACACTACATTCGTACAATTCCATTGCAGAATGGAATGCAGTCTTACATTATCAAAGAATTGGTCAAAAACACATAAGACAGAAGCCACAGAAGGGAAAGCAGAGCAAAAAAGAAGAAAAGACTGATAACCAGAGGACCCATTAGCACCACTGCAGCGGAAAAACAAAGTGCTGCAATGGAGTACCCAGGGGAGGCCACAAGGAGGCTGGGCTTGGAAGTTCTCCCCCCCACGCCAGGACGATAAGGTCAGGGTTAGGGAAAAGGGGAAGGGTGGGGGTTGAGGTTGAAAAGTTTCGAAAGTCTTCTAGTTCCAAGAGATGAACGCTTCAGAAGTGCGTCATTCAAAAAATCTCTTTTCCTGAAATAAGTACAAAACGCATGTCGTATACCAGAGAATATTCTATACACAAGCGTTTGGAACTTGATCTTCAGCTAAAATTTGCTAAGTTGTTTTTTTTTTTAATTTTGCTAGTGAGTGGAGTAACAAATGTGGGTACTTTACTTTTACTCCCGAAATGGCACTGTTTGACCCTGTCTTTTCACTAAAATTAAGACAGTTTATACCCCCAAAAAAGATAACTTAAAAATGAATATTTTTTTATATATTTGTATGATTAGGAGTGATTATGACAATGTTAACTTAATAATTTGTTTTCTATGGCAATTGTGCTAGTTTCAAAATAAGATTTAGCAACTTTATTGCCACGATACCTTTCCCCTCTGGTTTTCTAATTCCACAATTAATGACAACTAATGCCAATTTCATTTGATTTCATCACGCGGATACATATTCATATTTATCCAATCATTTCTAATCTAACACGATTTTCCCGTCACTAATAATATATGAAGGAAAAAGAGAGAGAGAGAATTAGGTTTATAGACGATGAAGAAAAAAATATTCATTTTTTTAAAATGTTGATCAATTACTATAGCAACTTTTAACCCTCAGACGCCTAACATTTTGGGTCAACGCAAAGACCTATCAGTGGTGTCAATTGACATGTTTTATATACTCCGAGTTGAAGCGCTTTAGTGCTGTTACCATGGTTACCATGGTTTTACCAACTGACGCTAGGTGTTACCGATTGTAAAAATCAAGACACTCGGTCAAAATGTGATCATTTGAACAGCATGCAAGGTGTTTAATCATTTATTTTATAATAATTGCGTATATTAACTTAATTTTAATTCCAATTAGTGCAATTTATTGCAATTGATATGAAATGTGAACTGAACATGTGCCGACTGGTTTGTTTATTCTCTACTTTGCATATAGGTGGCGTTGTATTTTAAAAGCGCTCTCACTAAAGAGAAAAAATGCAGTGAAAACAGCAAACGTTTTAAGCTGAGATTTTAAGGGGCTCATATTTTCTCTTTACAATAACTTTTTTTTATAAGTCTGAAAATTACCAAATAAATTGAGTGTATGTAAAACCACTTTTTCAACAGCTTCAGAAAATTTCAGATTTTTTGAAACATTTTTTTAAAAAAAATGTATTCAGAACTATTGCCTGTGTCAATTGTCCCATAGGATAGGCTTTTGAGGGTTAATTGCATTTCTGTTTCAACAAGAAACTATTGAAAACACATCTGAGATGTAGATAAGAGAGAGAGAGAGAATTGGCTGTATAGACGCAAGCGGCGACTCAGGCCATACACGTCTTTGAATCTGACATCCTGAACCTGATATACTAAATCTGACTAATATAAATCTGACCCAGACAAACACATTTGACCATTAATAAACACTACATTCAAACATTTCATTGCAGAATGGAATGCAGCATTACATTATCAAAAAAAATGGTCAAAAGAGACAAAAGTCACAGAAGAGAAAGCGGAGCAAAAAAAAGATACATAACCAGAAGACCCATTAGCACCACTGCAGCGGAAAAACAAAGTGCCACAGAGGAGAACCCCTGGGCTTGGAAGTTTTCTCTTCTGAGATGTAAATTTAAAAAAACGAGTAAACGACTGGATGAGTTCCTGCACTTGAGATGAAAAGACCAGAGTCCCGAGTTGCACTACTTTGAGATCCAATGGCTCGAGTCTGCGAGTCAAGACAATATACCTTACGGCAAAAAATAGGTCGCAAGGTGGGGTACCTTCAACAGAACCCAGTCCATCACTAGTTGGTAATAAGAGAACAATGATGCAACTTAATGCCAATAATTTATTCCATAAAACTAACTATTACAAATAAATATGGTTCCGAATGAGTTTCCATAATCCTGTTGATCCATGACTTGCAGGAACCTCCGCACAACTATCAGCCTATTTTCTAAAATATTCTCATTTATTTATCATACTTGTAATATATATATGTTTTAAATATGCAAATTTATGTGACAGTTGATAGAGAAAGAATATGGTTTACTCCGATAATGGCTACTATACTAATACGAGCCATTAACTGAAAAAAACGACTCAGTCAGAGTCTACTGAGAGAGAGAGAGAGAATTATGTTTATAGACGCAAGCGGCGACTTAGGCTATACACGTCTTTAATCTGACAAACTATCTGACACAGACAAACACATTTGACCGCATTGATAAACACTACATTCGTACATTCCATTGCAGAATGGAATGCAGCATTACATTATCAAAAAATTGGTCAAAAACAGAGACAAAATATAACGACAGATAAATAACCACCTCTGGTTATCTATCGTACCTTCTATCGTACCCATTAGAACCACTACAGCGGAAAAACAAAGTGCCACAGTGGAGTAGCCAGGGGAGGCCACGAGGAGGCTGGGCTTGGAAGTTTTCTCCCCCATCAGATAGAGAGAGAAAGAATGTTTGTAGACGCAAGTGGCGTCTTAGGCTATACACGTCTTTTAATCTGACATACTGAAACCGACATACTGAAACCGACATACTGAAACCGACATACTGAAACCGACATACTGAAACCGACATACTGAAACCGACATACTGAAACCGACATACTGAAATCGACATACTGATAGATAGAATTGAGTTTATAGACGTAAGCGACGACTTAGGCCATACACGTCTTTTATCTGACATACTGAAACTGACATACTGAAACTGACATACTAAATCTGACCAATATAAATGTGACACAGACAAACAGAGAGAGAAAGAGAGAATTGAGTTTATAGACGCAAGCGGCGACTTAGGTTATACACGTCTTTTATCTGACATACTAAATCTGACATACCTACTAGATCTATAATAATACATACTAGACCTATAATAAATCTGACACAAACACCAGAATTGAGAAGAAGTAACATGATCAACACGCGTCACGGGGGCATTGCTGATATAAAAATGATTTGACGATTTAAAAGTGAAATAAATGAAAAAAATGAAAAACAAAATAAAGTAAATACCGTTATTTTGCCTAGAGTCGGGAACTAAGCGATCGCCCCTTTGCAGCGAAGTAATTCATTTCAATTGTTTTTCTATTCCCTTTACAATTTAAATTATTTATTTTTTAGTTATTAAATCAAAGAGAAGAGATATTATGTTATTAGTGTGTAGTAGATGAGTTAAGGGGGTAGATGTAGTAGATGGGTTACGGGACTAGATGGGTTAAGGAGAGCAACTAGCATGAGCATGGCAACCAGATGTAAGATGTGAAGATACTTAAAACACTTAAGTCATAAAACCTGTCATAAAACCTATTTGGTCTCTTTGTGATGTGCAAAAAGGAGACTGAGTGAAGGAGTGGACAGCAGCCAGATGTCCACCAGATGTGATAGATAGATAGATAGAATTGAGTTTATAGACGCAAGCGACGACTTAGGTCATACACGTCTTTTAATCTGACTTACTGAAACTGACATACTAAATCTGACCAATATAAATCTGACACAGACAAACACATTTGACCATTGATAAACACTACATTCGTCCATTCCATTTCAGAATGGAATGCAGTTTTACATTATCAAAAAATTGGTCAAAAACACAAAGACAAAAGCCACAGAAGAGAAAAAAGAGCAAAAAAGAGAAGAAAAGATAGATAACCAGAGACCCATTAGCACCACTACAGCGGAAAAACAAAGTGCTGCAGCAGAGAACCCAGGGAAGGACACGAGGAGGCTGGGCTTGGAAGTTTTCTCCCCCACCAGATGTGATGACGTGGTACATCATAAACTAAATGATTTTTTGTATAACTTCATCTACAATGCATATCTGAATTAATAAAGATTTGTTTTAAATGGCAATAATGATATGCTAGTTTTAAATCATCAAAACCATAGTACTAGTGATCAATAACTGGTCACTATGGTGCTTTCAACCATTCACTGGTCTTCCTCAGTGGTTAACTGCATTGGTTGTATTCAATGAATGACAAATGATACTGTTGAATGCTTGTTAAATAGACAGGAGGACTGGAACATTTTATCAATGTTTTATGGCCATGTGGAGACCTGCCATTCGGGCCAATTTAAGGTATGCATCCATAAAACCCTGAAAACCAATTCCCATCAACCCAAGGCAAATAAGTGACTTTTCTTTTCAGGATTGAACGCACCTATACTCCATTCACGGAATCTTGAGCTAAATTTTTTAACTTCTAAATGGAATAATTACTGTTTAATAATCCGTATTCCTCTCACTCTGTCGTGGAAATTAAGGACCAATATGAGACTTTATTTCCATGACAACTGGAGAATTATACAGATTAATTAGCAGAAATTATCCAATGTAGAAGTAAAAAATTTTAGCTCAAGATTCCGTGAATGGAGTTTTTTTAGTGTCAGCAACCCCCACATTTGGAAGAAGATATTGTCAAAATTCCAAAAACCTGATTTTGGTGGTTTTTAATTTTTTTCTCAGTAATTACTTAATCAATCTTCAAAAATTTTACACGAAATGATAGCTCTATCATTCCTATAAATCCTCTTAAAACCATTTGTCTTTCAGTATTACAGCTATTTTTCCGACTCAAAAGAGAGAGAGAGAATTGAGTTTATAGATGCAAGCGACGACTTAGGTCATACACGTCTTTTATCTGACATACTGAATCTGACATACTAAATCTAACCTATAATAAATTTCCGACTCAAAAACAGATTTTATTTCAACATTTGTATACATCAGTTTGGATATTTCAATTCTGGCTAAAACTTGAACAAATTTCGAGGATGCCATTTGATTGTTTTTATAATCAAAAAGAAATATAATTTATTAGCTAAGAAAGCTTGAAGTTCTTTTAATCAATTTTCTGAATTACTTGTAAGAATTAAAATTCTTCATTGGGGTGTTTAATTTAGAGCATTTATCTGTAGACTTTATTTATACCGTACCTATTTATATCTATCTATTTATAGACGGAAGCAGCGACTTAAGTCATTTTATTTTTTTTGTCACATGAAATTATATATATTTTTTAATTTTTAATATTTTAATACCTTTGATGTGTTATCGTTATCCTTCAAGCTAATTAAAGATTCGATTTAATCTGACATACCGGTACTGAAACAGACATACTAAATCTGACCTATAATAAAATCTGACAGAAACAAACACATTTGACCATTGATAAACACTACATTCGTACATTCCACTGCAGAATGGAATGCAGATAGATAGATAGATAGAATTGAGTTTATAGACGCAAGCGGCAACTTAGGCCATACACGTCTTTTAATCTGACATACTCAAACTGACTTACTAAATCTGACCAATATAAATTTGACACAGACCAACACATTTGACCATTGATAAGCACTACATTCGTACATTCCATTGCAGAATGGAATGCAGTCGTACATTATCAAAGAATTGGTCAAAAACACAAAGACAAAAAGCCACAGAAGGAAAAGAAGAGAAAAAAAGAAGAAAATATAGATAACCAGAGGACCCATTAGCACCACTGCAGCGGAAAAACAAAGTGCCACAGTGGAGTGCCCAGGAGAGGCCACGAGGAGGCTGGGCTTGGAAGTTTTCTCCCCCAAGGAAAAGAGAAACAAAAAAAGGAGGAAGAGGAAGAGACGGATAACCAGCACCAATCTGCAGCAGAAAAACAAAAACTAGATAGATAAAATTAACCCTCAGATAGGCAAGCTTTAAATATAACATTAGTGGATAACCCATAAACACGATCATGTTCATATTTCGGGTCAAGTAGTTAAAGCGATGTTGCATTTGGTTGAAAAAATTGCCGCTGTTGGCGCTAGTTTTTTTCCCAAAAATGGCCACTGCACATACGCACAGATTTTCATCTTTACTTGGCTTTCCTGCTTCACAATCTTTTTCAATGTAATCGTCCGCTAGTAATCCTGAACAGAAGTGCTATATAGCCAATATGCAGTGAAGCCGGCATTTTTTTCCTGCTGCAGTTTTAAGGGGCTAAAATTTGCCGATCAATTATTTCAATAAATATCAAAGCAAATACTTCAAATTTTTTTTATATAAAGTTTATTAGTATTTGAACAAAGTCAGAAAATTTCAGCTTCGTAAGATAAGCCTAAAAAAATTTTCCTATTTAAGAAAAGAGCTGAACCCAATCGTGTCATAGGTTGCCCATCCAAGGGTTTATAGACGCAAGCGGCGACTTAAGCCATACACGTCTTTTAATCTGACATACGGAAACTGACTGACTAAATCTGACCAATATAAATCTGACACAGACAAACACATTGGACCATTTGATAAACACCTACATTCATATGGGCTTGGAAGTTTTCTCCCCCTATTCAATGACGAAAGAAGAAAAACCTAAAATAATTTTTCCGTTAGTAATTCATCATTTCCACGAGTTTGTGATAATGTCACAAAAATAGGATACAAGTTTCACTTGATTTCCGCATTTGAAATTAGAAGAATAATTCAAAATCAATTTCATCGTTTTTTCAGTTTCATGGCGGCGAAGAAACTCGAACGCACTAAAAACAATATTCTGTCAAAACAGTTCGAAAAATATAATGAAGGTTAATGAAATGGAATAAAACCCGAACGCGCTGTCCGGCAGTCAGGCGATATTTTAACGGCGCCCACCGGACAATCGAGTGCCCGGCCCCGGCCCTAAGCTACGTCGAAAACTTCCACTGGGTCGACGTCAGCAACCACCTTCTGTCGTCTTTTCACGTGGGCAGGAGATGCCGATACTGGCACCGCTACTTTTTCTTTCACAAGCTCAACCGAGGTACGTTCCTTCCTTCCTTCCTTCCTACTTACTTTTCTTCGTTCTTTATATTTTCTTCTTTCTTGCTTTTTAGCACTCTTCAACGCCCGCATGGGATGACTAGATGGGTTAAGGAGAGCAACTAGCATGAGCATAGCAACCAAATGTAAGATGTGATGGGGACAAGAGACAGACGAAAAAGAGGAGCAATAAAGAGAAAAGGAGATAGATAACCAGAGGACCCATCAGCACCACTGCAGCGGAAAAGAAAAATAGATAGATAGAATTGAGTTTATAGACGCAAGCGACGACTGAGGTCATACACATCTTTTAATCTGACCAATATAAATCTGACATAAACAAACACATTTGACCATTGATAGACACTACATTCGTACATTCCACTAGGGATGCACCAGATCCAAAAATCACCGGATTCCGGATGCCGAATTTCACCGAATTTTGAATTTGAATTTATTTAAATTCCGAATACCGGTCAAATACCGGATCATTTCATCTGAAAATCCCGAACACCGAATTTACACCGGATCGCAAAACCGAATTTTTAAAAATTTAAAATAATTTAAAAAAATTATAAAATAATAAAATTATTATTAAGACACTTTATTTATAATATTATTATTTGTATACAACTAAATTTCGACCAAATACCAAATTTTATCTAATTTAACCAGAGACCCACATTGGAGTACCCAGAAGAGGCCACATGGAAGCTGGGCTTGGAAGTTTTCTCCCCGTGGTCATTAGGAGCACCAGGGTCACCCTACGAGGACATTCTAGTAGCAGAGGATGGTTAGGAGCCCTGGTTAGTGCACAAAATTGCCCAAAAAAGAATAAAGAATCATGATTTTAAGCTATTGAACCGACACTGCCTTTTCTTTTTGAGCATTTCAGAGTACGAGGACGTTAGAGAGAGATGTTCCACGATCTGCAGCAGCTGGGATCCCACAGTTGAACAGGAATAACTACGACCAGTGGGCGATCGACGTGCGCCTGTTATTAGAAGAGAAGGAAGTTTAGGATTTCGCAGATAGGGAGAAGAGATCGAGAGCCCCTGCCCACGGCGACTGGACAAGAAAAGACAAAATTTGCAAAGGACAAAGCAAGGTCTCGTGCCATTATTCTGCAAAGCCCGGTTCCTCGCCTTCAGCAAGCGGCAATGAAGTGGCTCACGACCAAAGATGTTTGGCAACATGTTGAGAAACTATTCAAGCCGAGCTCGACAGCGCGTAAAGCGTCGCTCGTCGAGATGTTTTATGGCATCCACAGGCGTGATGATGAGGAGTTAAGATGCCTTTGTGAGCCGCCTAGAGAAGGCGGAAGACGATCTCATTGCTGCAAATGCGAAGTTAAAGCCGGAGGACCATGTAAAGGCATACCTTCAAGGGTCGGAGACAGTTTTGAAATAGAGGTTTAGTCCATTTATCAATGGGACATAGGTAGATAGAATTGAGTTTATAGACGTAAGCGACGACTGAGGTCATACACGTCTTTTAATCTGACCAATATGAATCTGACATAAACAAACACATTTGACCATTGATAAACACTACATTCGTACATTCCATTGCAGAATGGAATGCAGTCTTACATTATCAAAAAAAAGATCAAAAACAGAGACAAAAGCCACAGAAGAGAAAACGAAGCAAAAAAAAGAAGATATAGATAACCAGAAGACCCATTAGCACCACTGCAGCGGAAAACAAAGTGCTGCAATAGAGTACCCAGGGGAGGCCACAAGGAGGCTGGGCTTGGAAGTTTTCTCCCCCATCAATGGGACAAAGCAAAGTTGACTTATGAGAATGTGCTGACGGCGTGAAAACAATAGAAGATAGATAGATAGAATTGAGTTTATAGACACAAGCGGCGACTTAGGCCATACACGTCTTTTAATCTGACATACTAAATCTGACCAATATAAATCTGACACAGACAAACTCATTTGACCATTGATAAACACTACATTCGTGCATTCCATTGCAGAATGGAATGCAGTCTTACATTATCAAAGAATTGGTCAAAAACACAAAAGACAAAAGCCACAGAGGGGGAGAGAGGAGCAAAAAAAGAGATAGATAACCAGGACCCATTTGTTGTTTTGTAAACTGGAAAATGTGACTTTTGTGCATTTAAGGTCATTGTACAAATGTTTATTCTATTGTTATAATTTGCTATTGTAAGGGTATGATCTTTAAAGTGTATTGTGAAAATATTGTGTATTGTGTATGTTTGTAAAATATTTCAATTTAAAGGGGCCAATGTGGGTGTTTGGTAAATTGAAGTATTTAAGGTCTGCAAGTGTGCAGAACCAATCTCAGAATAGGTCTTTATTTTTGGAGTCTTTGTTTACTATAACAGATTTATAGTTTGTTGTCTGATCCATGAGTGTATGTGTATCTAAGTTTTTGTTAGACTCAGTTTATTTTATGTGAAAACTGAGTCAAGTTTCATATTTCTAAGGTTTGGAATTGTTTGAGGTTTTTTCTTTTAGTTGCGCCTGTTAATATGATGTGAAGTTTAAAAGATGTATTTTTTTCTTATCTGTGATCACTGAACATGACTGCAATGTGCTGAATGGTTTTGTTTTGATGGATCTGGTTTGCTATGTCATGTTCTGTGATTTATCTGCTTGTTGAAGTTCTAAATATGACATGCTGTCATGATGTCATGACAGCTTGTCATACATTATCACCTGTGTTACTGTCTTAAGCATTTTTCATGACATGTTCCTGTGATGTCATGGAAAAATTTATGTTGTGATGACCTCTCTGGTCTTAGTCTGGGTTCCAGACAGGTACTCTGGTCTCGGTGTGTTTCTGTATCGCCAAGATGGCGCCCGTTTTGCCCAACCTGCTCAATAAACCAGGATTGTATTTTTATGGACCTTTATGCGTGAGTTTTCTCGATATTTGTATTTAAT
>JH430672.1:1910-41444 GCA_000239455.1 Strigamia maritima | reverse complement strand
GTAATATTTTAAAATTTATTTTCAATTGTAATGTGTATATACACACAGGACGTCTAGTCTTATTTTAATTTTCTAGTCGATCTGAGTCAAAAAATCATTGTTTTGTAGCCAAAAAATGTGCGCAACAATACAAAACCCCAAATGTAAATAATTTTTAAAAATATTTTACAAGCATTTTCATTTATTAACAATGGCATGCACATTTTTGGACTACAAAACAATGATTTTTCGACTCAGCTCAATTAGAGGATTAAAATAAGATACCACAATATATACTTTCAGTACTATAACACGCCGGCTTATAAATCGATGTTATTTTCGCGTTTGAAGGACGCGTAGCCGTTAGAGTGGGAGAGCCCTTGGTTGAGTGTGGCCCTGAAAATGCATTTCGAACAACAGTGGAGTTCTGGATGCGCCACATCCTACATATTACACAATAAATTTCAGGAAAGCCTAGGTTAAACTAAAAAGAACCAATATAAGAAACTCAATAATTTAAGGCCAAGGGGGCTAGATATTAGAGCAAGATAGATAGGAGACAAGATGGCTGCCACACTATAGTGTGGTTGACCTTGACTTGACACTACTATATTCTCAGGTGTGTTAAAGGAATTAAATGAAGCTAGCAATACTATTTCCTCACTTGGACAGGGAACAATGTCAACCAAAACCATAAAATGCATAAAGGATAACAGGATAGGCTTACAAAGTGATGCATGAAACTCAGATGGATGACATTCACTAAGGATGAAAGGATTGACAAAACAACATCTCTAATGATGGCTGATTAGAGCCTGATGTGTTAGGGTCGAGATCTAAAGTTGCTGTGTCTGCTCCTGAGCTAAAATGCTCCTGAGGAAACATCAGAATGCTGTGATTGGTTGCCAGAAAAGGAGGGAACCAATCAGAGCATGACAGCACAACCAGGAACTAATTGGTATGCACAAACTCAAAAGTAGAGCAACGGACCTAGCTAACTATAGCTTACATCAGAGGAGGGGGAAGGGTGGGGAACATAGGTAAAAAACCAAGTCACTCATCTGTGACCTTGGCCAGGAGTAAACACAGGATCAACAAAGTCACTACAAATTACAAAGGTATGGATTAACACGCATTTATTACAAAACAATGGGAAAACAATTAGGGAAATGCATATATGGTAATTTGGCCCGTGACAGTACAATATAGGTCATTAACCAATGGGAGTTTCGCGCACGAAATAATAAATGGAGTATAGTCCAAAGATGTGCATGTCATTGTTAACAAAGGAAAAAACGCTTGTAAAATATTTTAAAAAATTATTTACATTTGGGTTTTTGATTTTTTGGCTATGAAACAATGTTTTTTTGACTCAGCTCGACTACAGGATTAAAATAAAATAACAATACATACTTTCAGTACAATGCAAAAAAGTTTACTTTTCAGTTTCGTGCACGAATTGTTGAATAGAGTTTAGTAAACTTATAACTGTCCTAACTAACTTCAGGTGAGTTTGAAAAACATTTTTCGTTTCAAACAAATAAAAAATTTTTGCTTGTAGCATGTAATGTTGAGTCAGTTAGCGAATGTTTGCATCAGCTTTTGGTTGGGAGCGTAAAACCTGCTCAATTTTATTTGAAACAGAAGAATTTTCGTAAAAGAATGGTACTTTCAAAGATGAAAAGCGCCTAATAACAATTTTTATTTAACTCCTGAAGAAGAAAAAAGTTGATCATCGTTTGGTAAAGCTGAAAAAAAAAGGAAATCCATCACCGGTTTTGGAGTTTGTTTTTCACGCCAGATGTTTTTGAAAGTGAAGGAAAGAGTAGAGATGCGATTTAAAAATAAGAAAAAAAGATGATGGAAAAAACTGTTGTTGATGTTGAGCTTTTCTGCAACTTTACAGGATAAATGTTGGGGTTCTTCTTGAATAATTTATTATTGAAATCCCAGATGAGTTGCCCTCGTGTCAATATTTTGGCATAAAACTACACAAGAGATGTATACAGTATTACATATAAACATTTGAGTTAACATTCATTTATTTTTTAACACTTTGATTGGGCATATTACAAATTATTTAATGGTACAGTACCCAGGTAACACCGCTGCAATGTTTGGAAATGACATTTGCAATGTTGCATCATTGTTCCACATGACACTTCTTCTAACATTTTGCACTGTTGCAACATTGTCGTAATGGTGCATCGACATTGCTATAATGTTGCACTCAACATTGCCACAACGTTGAAAGAAGTGACATTTGGAACAATGATTCGGAGCATTGCAAATGTTATTTTCAAACATTGCAGCAACATTTGAAATGACATTGACAAAAATCTAAGTTATTCTTAATCAAATGTTTGTTGCCAACATTGCAGCAACATAAATCAAAAATTCATGTTTGTTTCAATGTTTATTGCCAACGTTGGCACAACACTGCTGGAGCAGTGACATCAAACTTGATACCAACATTGGAAAATGTCAACATTCATTTCACATTAGCAACGCTGCAGAAATGATGCGACAATACCATAAACATTTCCAACAGTTAGGTGACATTCGGAACATTCCAGCAACATTTGCGTGTCACCTGGGTATACTGTCCAGTGAAACTTGTGATGGTGGCCACTTTATTTTGCCCCCTTTGGAAGTCCTATGAACTATTTTCTCTGTATTGGGCGACTGACTTCCTATCTAATGGACCATGTTTTGGCACTATTGGTGGTTGTCAACTTGTCATGGACAGGATTCACTGTTGGATTTACATATACGGTACGATTTTTATCTGGATTTTTTATTTTTATTGGATTTAATAATGGGGATTTGTAAATTTTGCAAAATACGTCGACATTATAATCATCCACTATAAAAATTGGGATAGTGATCCATGCAGATATTTCGGTAATAACGTCTGAATTATCTGAAAATTGTGCAGTGTGCTATAAAAAAGTGTATCTGATTTATGTTGTAAGTCTGTAATCTTGTAATCCAACTTCATTCAGGATGCCATTGTTAGTTGTTACTTTGGTCATAGTATCATACGTAAATGAGCTGCTATCTTCATTGCAGTTAAAAACCCAGTGCTTACTGAAGCACTGTAATTGTAATGGAGATGTAAATATATAATTAAATTAAATGTACTTTTTTATTTTACGAAATGCCTAAAACGGCCAAAACCCTAATAATGACACCAACACCTCAGATAAGGATTATAGGAGGCCTTTTGTTGCATTTCTGCAACATCATCAGCTATACTTTGTGAGAATGTGGAATTGAGATCGATATTGGAAAATATCGTCCGACCACCATGCATATAACACGATACAAAACACCAAAATGTACCGAGAATAAATTATGCAAATATAGTTTTAATTTATTACCAGAATTTATTTAACACTTACAATTGTATAAATGCTAAGATATGCAAATGTGATCGATTTGCATACCTTAGGCCTATTTGGTCCATGTGCTTAGGCTTAACACAATGGTGATATCTTGGCGATCCTGAGGGATATGGTCGACTTAAGTCTGCCACAACCAAAAGGAACAAGATAGATTGATTGCCTCTATGCAGGAAAGCATAATGCAATCAACACAACTGCAATAAAACATTAGAGGAAGAAAAAGAGGTGTAAATGGTCAAGCCACAGCCACGTGGCGACCTAAGTGGTTTGACCCACATTCCGCGCTTTACATCACGCGTTATTTCAACGTTAAGGCCCAGGGCCAAAAATTGGGATATAAACAACAGAAGAGTTACTCACCGCAGCCCCGGTCAAATGTCGCGTACACATTGAGGTCTATCGTCGTCAAAGGCCGTGTCGCAGTCGCTCTCTGATGCCGTATGGTCCATGCGACACAAGATAGTCCCCAACATCGGCGGCCAAAAGCTCAACACACATAATTCCAATTACATATGGGAAGTATAGCCATTTTGACCTCATGCTTGCCTAATATTTACCTATCATAAGGTGTTACTGAGTAACACAAGCACAGGCGCCACAGGGGCAATACACCGACTATACACATGTAAGACACTTTAAATGGTTTTTAACACGCAACCCATAAAATGCTATGGTTATGTTACACTACACTTTTAAATATCAACAATATATACACTCAATATAAATACACATACCATCTAGGCAAATAATCACAGGCAAACAATATCACAGATCAAAGTCAAGTCAGTTCAGTATTTCACACTACTTCCTGTTTTACATAAGCTTATATACTCTGCTAATCTCTCACTAATCCCTAAGGAATGTGTAGATAACAGAGTGGCCAATGGGTGTTGCCGGTTGTGGAATGTGATGACTACTTCCGATATCATCCAACATTCCGATGTGGATTGGGGCGAATGGTCAATATAATATATAAATTATATATTTATTGCCCATTACTTTGGTATTTAACATAAATAAGCGCCATATTTATTATCGACATATTTATATTTATAGTAATAGTCGAATATGCCGCCAAAGATGCAATAGCGCCTTCTGATGGCAATTCCCTATCATAACTACGGTTTGAAACCGTCACACGTCCCACCGAAAGGAAAAATGAGGATGTCTACATCTTCATTTCATCCTGATAAGATGCTCAAAATTGATGCCCTTGGTTGTTTGTCTGATTTATCTAGAGTGGCATCAAAATCATAAAATTGGTGTGTATATATTGCCTTAAAGTCAAACATAATCTGCTAGCAGAAATATTTTTAACTTTAAGGAATACTTAAAGTGTTGTTGGTGTGTAAACTGGAAAATGTGGTTTTTGTGCAATTAAGTTCATTGTTCAAATATTTATTTAGTTGTTTTATTTGTTAGAACATTGCATTTTGAGATCAGAGGTTTTTGGTTTATTGTTTGCAGCCTCTGGTTGTATTGTTTGTTATATTACCGATTGGTAAAGTTATTTCATCCTCAGAAAGCTGATTTTTATTTTATTAGACAGGTTAAGTGTGTGACCTAATTGTATTCATGTATTATTTATCATGAGGTGATTCATCCACACCATCTAGATGTAAGTGGATGAATATTGGGCCTGTTTGCTTGTGAAAAGCATTTTTGATGACAGATATGGCATAACTGCACTTATGTTCTATTTTTGGCATACCTGTCATCAACTGATTAATTTGTTCTCTGGTTTTGAGATTAATCTTTATACTCTTTTACTCTCTTTCTGTATATTCACCTGTGCAAATGGCCGCCAAGTTGAGTGGCTCCTTGGAATAAAGTTTTCATTGGATTTTATCATGCTTGTGTGAGTTTTTGTGAAGTTTACATGATAGGAACACCTGTGGACAACGAGTGTGTGATACAAGGCAAAATCATGCCATTTTGCAGCAGGAATACATGTATGAAGCAAGGCATACTGAGACAGAGAAGCACCTTTAGGCACCAGTTTGATGTTTGTATCTTATGTGGTTTTCTGTGTGCCCAGAGCGAACCAGTTGGGCTTTAAATACGAAATTAAGTGTGGATACTAAGAAAGGTACGAGGAATTCAACTAGCCTATCGCCGGAGCACTGTGACAATTATTTTGAGCCGACTTTTCGGAGTACGGGAATTGCGTCTACTTTTGGCCGCAGCCGGGCCACCGAGTCCCGCCGAGTGAATTCGGATTTCCCATCGAAATTCAACTTTGCAGAAAACATTGAAAAATCGCTTCCACTGTGATTTCTGGACATTGGAGTGTCCAAATGTCCTGGCCACCACCGAGAGGTCAACAAGTGTAATTCATTATAATTATTTTATTTACTAAAATGAACTATCATGGACTCTAAGAGGGTAACGTAATCGTTATCGTACTTGGTGTTACGCTTACGAATACGTGTTGCCTTCTTGTAAGGTACAAGAACTTGTTCCTTGCAACTCTTCGCTTACTGATGACACTCACGGTGTCTAGACACTGTAGGTATCGCAGTAGACGGATTTGTGGGTGACTCACCAGCTTTACTCTCTTCATTAGAGGGGACTACTGGTGGAAGATCCACTTACATTGGTTCATCGTCATCACTCTCAGTTAAGTTTGGTACGACTACCGAGGATGGGATGGTAGTCGGTGGTTTCACTACTTCCATCCACTTGGGTGTCTCATGAGGAACATCAGTACCAACAGTTTGGTCCTGAACTCATTGTTCCACTGGATACTCAGGAATGTATGGGGGAGAGATCTTTTATATTAATTGAGCGCTCGATTTTGCCATTGGACGCTTGTCTTAATTTGTAAGCTCCTCCATCATGGACTTCTACTATCTCCCACGGGCGTCTCTTAGGTGAGAATCCCGAGGTGATAACTTTATCTGCATCTGACAGTATGTGTTCTTTTTCCAGACAAGGTCCATCTTTTGGAACTCACAAATATAAAATTTATCTTCATGAATTCGCCGATGACACTCATAATTGTCAGTTATCTTTCTGTAACATGTCCTGATGAGCCCTTCGTAGATGTCCATCAGATCATTGACAAAAGCTTCTGGATTATTTAGATCCAGTCTCCTTCTACCAGTCACTATACGCGGGTCGAAAGGTAGAGGTGCAGTGCGACCCGTATTTAGGTGTAGAGGTGAGTAGCCTGTGGCTTCGAATTTTTTGGTCTGCTGCACATAGGCAAACTCATTCAAATGGCAAGGCCATTGTGAATGTACGTCAGTGTAAATAGCTAACATCATCTTGATGTCTCTATTTGCACGTTCCGTAGGATTTGCTTGGGGATGATAAGTACTTGTGCCTTTTAGCACAAAACTCTTTGTAGATTGTACTCACAAACTGGGGACCATTGTCACTTATAATTTTGGATGGATGTCCAAACCTACAAGCGACCTCGTTCACCTTATCCACAATCTTGCTGCTGGTGACAGTAGTCAATGGATAGAGCTTTACAAACTTAGTGCATTGATCAATAATGACCAAGATCCATTTGTATTGACTTCTAGACGCTGGCTTCGGTCCCATTATATCCGTACACATCACTTCCCACGGAGTAGTCATGTTGTGTAATGTGTAAGGAGCAGCACATTTCTTCTGTTGGCTAGGTTTATATGTCTGGCAATGCACGTAACTATTCACATAGTGACATACATCACGGTCTATTCTAGGCCAATAGTACAAGTGTTTAGCCCTATCAAGAGTTTTACTTCTACCTGCATGACCACTTAAAGGATCTCCTTGACAGGTAAATAGGGCTT
Source organism: Strigamia maritima (assembly GCA_000239455.1). Lineage (NCBI taxonomy): Eukaryota > Metazoa > Arthropoda > Chilopoda > Geophilomorpha > Linotaeniidae > Strigamia > Strigamia maritima. Next base: position 34,273 of record JH430672.1, on the reverse strand, counting down.
TCTTGACCAATGATCGAGAGATAACTGTTTTGAATCCGTTACCAGAGTCATTCAGTTCCTCTTCAAAGGTAGGCCTAAAGAATACTAGCAACTTGGATTGATCATCAACATCCAAGATGTAGCCTCTTATTTTGTGTTTCCATTCGACACGATTATGGTATTTGTCCATTTCTTGTCGAACTTCTTCACTTCCATTCACTCCATTCAGAGTTTCGAATTTTCTTCCAAACTGGATCTGATCATGAGCTTCAATGATCTCACTCCTAGTAGGTGGGATATCATTGACAATCTCAGTTAAAGCACTGTGGAGAGTTTCAGGCTCGTCCACCTCACCTCCCCCTTCTTGCTTTGACACATCCTCGTAGGATTTATCAGAGCAAAACTTAACACCAACATTACAGAAGTATTCTGATTTCTCAGAAATCTTCCGTATTGGGTTAGGAAGATGTCCTGACCAATCTGGCCAAAACTGAGTGATTTCAGTTTCTTCCACATGATCAGTGATAGGTATTTCAGTAACAGGTAGTGTAACAGGTAGTACAAGTAGTAACAGGGCTCTTGAAAGGGCATCCGTTACTTTGTTCTGACTACCTTGTCGATACAGTATTTTGAACGCTCCGCACTGGATTTTCACTGCCCAGCGTCCAAATCTGCCTGAGGGTTCTGGAGTCGACATCAACCACTTGAGTGCTTGAGCATCAGACTCCAAAATGAATGTAGTATACTCGTGGTATGGTCTAAATCTGTCTATAGCCCATCACTCGGCTAAACACTAATTCAGGAGTAGAGTATCGCACCTCTGCTCCTCTTAAGACTCTACTTGCAAAAGCAACAGGACGTGGTTTTATAATCATCCTGTTTCGTGTTGCACCATACTGGACCATCCTGACAGTACAGCCCCAAGTCCAACAGGGGATGCATCTGTCAAGATGACAAATGGTTTTTTTAAGTCTGGCATCAGCAAGACATTCTCGTTACAAAGAGCATCTTTTACTTTTTGAAAAGCTACCTCTTGTTCTGTGTCCTACTGGAAATCAGTGTCCTTACTATCCATTAACTTGGTGAGTGGTTTAGACATTTCAGCATGATGTGGGATGAATTTTCTAAAGAAATTAGACATTTTATGAAAACGCTGAATATCTTTTACACACGTAGGTGTAGGAAACTTCTTTATCGCCGAAATTTTGTCTGGGTAACCTCTCAGTCTCTGAGGTGTGATCCAGTGGCCCAGAAACTTAAGTTCTGTCCTCCCAAATTTCGACTTCTTAGCATTCACAGTCAAGTTAGCTGCTTTGATTTTCTCTAGCACTAACTTGACATGTGTCATATGCTCTTCCCAAGTGTTAGAGAATATGATGACGTCGTTGAGGTATACCACGGCGAATTCACCAATATGTCTCTCCAACACCTTCTCCATTAACATTTGAAAGGTGTTGGGTGCATTACACAGGCCAAAAGGCATTCTAACAAATTGATAGGTACATTTTGGAGTGTAGAATGCAGTCTTACACTTGTCTTCCTCTGCCATCGCCACTTGATAGTAATCTTTTACTAAGTCAAGTGATGTAAAGTATTTAGCCTTCTCACACTGATGTATAAGAATGTCAATAGTTGGCATTTGGATAACTTCGACTTCAGTAATGACATTTAGCTATCTGTAGTCAATGCACAAACGATACAAACCATCAGGTTTTGCCACAATGACAGGATGACTGATGTAGGCACTGTTTGATATCTCAATAAGGCCTAGTTCTTCTAGTTCTTCTACAAGAACGAGCATTATTGATTTTTTCTGCGGGTTATGCTGCCTATACGCATTTCTGAGTATAGCAACATACGGCTTGAATTTAATCGTATGGGCTGCTAAATGAGTGCAACCAGGTTTATCACTGAAAACAGTTTTAATACCTGCCAGTACTTCTCTTAGCATAAGCCTTTGCTCATCTGTGCAATTGCTGCCAGCAACTAACTTCTCGTCCCAATCCAATGAATCCAGTTTAATATCTTGATTCATTAAAAAGGAGTTTATCTTAGTACCCTGAGACTCATCGTTTGCAGAGGCATAAGGTATGACAAATTTCGGCAAAAATTTGCACTTGAACAAACCCGCATGTGCATCTGGTAACAGGCCCACTCTTCTCACGAAGTTGTGTCCTATTATCAGATTGCACACATTAGATAGCAATATGTAAAATATCATGGAGGTCATCTGTTCCTCGCCCCATTCAATACATAGAGTCACCTGTCCAACAGGTTCATGAACAATACCAACAGCGTGTATTTTTATGTTCCTGGGCGGTTCTTGAATGTAACCAGGCAGACATCCAGTGTCATAGAGCATTTGTTCCTCTATGAAACATTGGGTGGCACCTGAGTCCATCAAAGCATTGTACTTTAGTCTTCCGATGACTATAGGCATACGTGGGCTATCATTCGAATTCTCAAGACATCTCAGAAAGACATTTTGGAACGTGTATGGGCCACAACCCCTTTTAGTACAGCACATAATTTTTTTCTTTTCCCAGAATGCAGAAAAACTATGTTCATCATGAGCCCCACTGGAGATGTTTAAGCGCTTCAATTGAAGCCTCATCTTTTCCAGATCTTCATCCACACCACCTGTCGAACTGCCAGATGATTTGGAAGTTGGGATCATTTTTTCTAAGATTGGAGGAAGTGTCTTCAGAGTTGACTTCCTCCACTACTAGTTTTTTTGCATCAGAGGTTTGTTTAGCAACATCCTCTGATGTGTTTACTTTTGACACAGCCAGGAACTCAGTCAACTGTTTCCTAATCAAATCTTTAATAGATTCATTTTGATGTGTCTGAGCAGTGGCTAGCTCTTTTTTCAGCGCGTCGAGCTGTGACTGGATACCCGGTGTCACACTCATCTCACTAGTCTTAGAAGAGTAGTCAGCCTTGATCTTCTTAGGACATGGTTCTCCAGTTGCTGTCGTACCATATTTCTGCTTATATTCAGCAGTTTTCTGGTATGCATAGCAGTTTACTTGGATGTGTCCCTTCTTGTTACAGAAGTTGCACGGCCGAGTCTCTGTTTTCGAACCATCTTTGCGGGTGAACTTTTTCACCTTATTCATAATAAGAATCAGAAATTCCTCTGCAGTCTCTGCAATATCAGAATCAGTTTCACTATTAACAGTTTCTGATTCTGTCACTTGAGTCACTGCTTTTAAAGCAGTTTTAGCTTTCTGCTTAGGTGGAAAGATGGGTTATTCAGACTGAGTAATATTGATAGAATCTTTGGTATTCTGACTTGCCAACACCTGTGTTCCAGCACTAAAGTACAACTTATTATCGCCGATGTACTTATGTACAGCAGTGATACCAAGTTGTAGAAGATTTCGATTCTCCAATCTCATTTTACCCTGTGCAGAGGCAATTTGGATGAAAATCCAACCCGCGATTACATCAGGCATAGTGGATTAACGAATCCACGCTTTATGGAAGCGTACCACGTAAGAGAAGAGGAATTCTTCTTCACCTTGTGTGATGGCTTGTACTTGCTGGACTTTTTGTTCCTTGGGAACATCAAATCTAGCAATAAATAGCTCTTGAAAGCTCTTCCAGTTACTGAATAGATGTACCAGAGTTTGGCAACACCTGTTAGATAACTAGGGAAACCAAGGTGTACCATTTCATCTAATGGTATGGCCTTGTCCGTTGCAGTGTTTTCGACAACCTCCAGGAAGCGCATGCACTTTTCTGAATTGCCATCGAACTCAAAGATGTCGACGCTTTTAAGATGATGAACCTTATCAGGTCGACTCTCTCTCTGAGGCAAAGCTTTATAGAAGATGTTCACTAAACGTTCTGTGAAAGCAATGCATTCATCCACACTCATCATACTTGGATTTGATCCGGCTGATGATTGAGAAGAATTTTGTGGACCCATGTTAGGTGCACCACCAAATCCACTTTGAGGATGGTTACTTTGGTTCTGAGTACCTTGATAACCATTCCCATTGCCTTTCGAAGGGATTGGTCCGGCACTATGTGTTGGGCCATTCCCTGCCTGGCCATTCTTGGAGTGACCAGCACCATGGTTTGGATTGAACCATGGTGGTGGCTGCTAAAATAGTGGCTGCTACTGTCTCATATTTGGGCTTCCTGCTGGAGTTGGTGGTACTCCTCCATTATTAGTATAATGAGGTAGGCCACCAGGCATTCCAGAAGATTGCCAAAATGGGGGTGGTTGTCAAAATTCCTGTCTCAACGGCCTTAAATCGGGCTCCAGTCACTGGTGAGAAGAAAGTATTGTTCCTTTGCTGAGGTGTACTCTGCCTAGTAGCAGAGGGTGACCCAACATTGGACTGTCGACCCACAGGAGTGTGATGAGTTGGTGAGGATCTGTAATGTCCGCCACTTAATATGGGTGTGGATGGTACAAATTTCGGGGTCATTTGCATTGGGATTGGAGAGATACTTTTTACAGGTGTCCGATGAACACTAGTGAAAGATGGATTCTCCTGTCTAGGGATTCCAAACGTAAACCGATTATTGGATGGCTTTGGGATTCCCTTGACATTGTAAGGAGGAACTGGTGTTGCTGTTGCAACATAGACTGTTTTCTTCTGCCCTGGGTCACTCAAAGCAGTTCTTGGTTGACCAGAAACTCTGGGAGTGGCCTCTAGTGCAGCCAACAATTGTCCAGCTCTCAATCTGGTGCTAAACGTGGCAGGAGTTAGTCCCATCTTCTCTCTATCGCTAGGGGTTAGAGTAACCGTCTTAGATTTAGGAGGAGTACGGAACAATCGTCTCCGTACGTTTGGTGGAGACGGCACCTGTTTCCTGGGGCTTTTCATGGCCTCAGAGTACAGGAACTGCTCTGTAGCACCAGTTGTTGCTGTTCTAAAAGGGCTCTTGTTTGAATTTGCATCCAAATTTTGGGTCCTCTCTTCAGCATTCGGAGACACCACTCGAGGAATATGTCGGAATGGTACAGGAGGTAACATTCTCGGCCTATTTACAGTGATGTGGCCTTTTCCAGTCAAACTCATACCTGGTTGGGTTTGTGAATGTCCTGGATTTGCCAACTCCTGTAGATGCTGTCTCAGGTCTACAACAGATGCGAAATCTGCTGAAGATAATTGAAAACGTCTACAGTAGTTCTCAAATACCTGAGAATGGTACACAGGATCTCTCTTGTGTTTTTTCTCGTTCACGACTGGTCGAAAACTGTTAATATATGTTCTCATTTAATTTGTATTTATTTAGTATATTACGTTTCTATTTATTATGTTTTGTTGTCTCCTGTAAGACACTGTATCAATTGTAAGTTGTATTTTATATTTGGATATCACCTATGGATTACCGTAGTTTTGGCACCACCTAGCTTTTATATGAAATAAAATTTAGCACTTGCGACTTTGACAAGTGTTCCGACAACACGTTTGCTCCATTCTCTGCTCAACATATTGGATTCTGCTCATATTTCAACATGGTTATGGGCCCAGGCAGGTTTGCCACTGTTTATTAATGATTTGCAGTCCAATTTTTGTGGTTTTGTGCGTTTTATCGGCATTTTCGAGCGCGAGGACGCAACTTGAGTGCGCGAGGACGCAGCGAGGCCTAACTTCGAGCACGGAGGTTTGGAAGTGAGCGGTTTGTGTGTGTATCCAACAAACTGGAGACACAGTCAGGTAATTCTGATTTTTGTTGTTTTTTGGGCGTTTTATTGCCGCTTTTTCTTATTTTTAGCGACGGACGCCATTGTTATCAGACCGAAGGACACGACAAGAACGTTTTGGATTCAACTGGATTATTTTCGCCATACCGAGCCATATTTCGAGGAATTTTGTGGTTGACAGCTTGGACATTAGCGAGTTTGGCGAGTTCCAGTGCGTTTTCGTCTATTTTTAAATATTTGGACCGTTTTTCAGCGTTGAGAAGACTGCGAGTGACAAAATTCACAAACTATTACGTGTGGAAGTCACCATTGAAGCCTTCATTGGAAGACATCGCTCCTTTGATGGAGATCTTTTCTGTTTTTTGTTGTCGCTATCTGTCTTTTCCTATATTTTCACCTTCGAGGCTACCTAACCTTAAGGAACTTTTATTTTCATCCCGAGGATCTGGTATATGGTGCCTCCCTATCTATCATTTTGGTGGGATAGTGTCGTGTAATAATTCATTTATTTCATTTATTTATTAACTTTAGTTTCGTTGTTTGCTCGATATTATCGAGATTTACTCAAGTTTTCGAGTTATTAGTTCGAAATTTGAGTTTTAGTACTTTTTGTTTGATTTTCGCAAGTTAGTGCTTATTTGGCGAGTTATACACGTTGATATTAAGTTGTTATTACGTGTTTTTCAAATATTGATAGAGATTATCACATTATTTGAGGCTTTGAGGCAAAAATTTAAGTTTTTGAAATTTTTGCGTACTTTTAAGATTTTTTTGGGGAATTTCAACCTGTTTTTGCAAATCAGAATTAAATTTGCAGGTTTTCGTGTACTTAATAGTTCCATATTAAGTTTAGATTTTGTATTAATATATTTTATTAATACATTTAATTTCTTTAGAAATTTTTTTTCGGATTTTATTTGAGTTATTAAGGCTTTAGTAATAGGGTTAACAGGTTTTGACACCTACATCAGCTTAGTTTGTTTTTCTTTAAGTCATTTTAGAGTTTAAAATGACAGAAAAAGACGGAATTTTGAGTTTTAAGAAGTTAAATGAATTAAATTACGTGAGTTGGAAAAGGGATATGTTGGCATGCTTAGCCAGTAAGGGGATAAGTGACTTCATTGATCCCAAGCATGTTTTGGCAGCAGGGTCAACCCCAGCAGAGACTAGGCAATTTAATATTGATAAGTCCAAGGCGGGGGTATGATTTTCCTGGGTATCAAAGACAAATTGAAATGTTTGTTAGATGGGATTACAGAACCCGGCAAGCGTTGGGAGAAGCTTGCCAAAACATATGAGTCCAAGTCCAAAGCGCATATTGCACGTTTGTTGGGGCAGTTCCATCTTGCGCAGATGCAACCTAATGAGAGCATCATCCTATTTCTCAATAGGATTAGGCAATTGTTGCGTGATTTAGAATTAGCGGGAAAAAAAATTGAAGACTCTGACATAGCTTATCGAATGCTATGTACACTACCCCCGCAGTATGACGTTGTCGTTAGCCAAATCTATAAGTGGTCGGATGACGACATGAAACCATCGAAAGTTGAAGAGGCTTTAATTGAAGAATATGAGAATTTGAAATTGCGCGATCAACGAACCAAAGTTACGAATAGTGGTGATAATGCTTTATCAACAGCCGATAGGAGTTCTAGCAAAGGTAAATAGAATACAAGCGTTATTTGCTACAATTGCGGGATAAAAGGTCATTACTCCAAAGATTGTCGGAAGAAGTCTAAGATAGAGGTTACTTGTTCCATTTGCAAAACTGTGGGCCATTATGCTGCTACCTAAAGGAAGGGAAAGTCACCCAAGGGGTCAACAGCGGGTGCTAGTAGTTCAGTCTTTTTCTCATCTTTTGATGATGCACTAATTGTTGATAATATGGTTTTATCTACTAAAACTAATGAGTGGATATGGGATACTGGTTCAGGTACCCATTTATGTTACGATAAGAATTTATTTGTTCAATTAACGATGGGTAAGCCATATAAAATGAATGCCTATTCGGGGACCTTTGATGTCGAGGGGGTTGGGACCGTACGATTCAACCATCTGATTGGAAGGGTCAACCTCAGGATTACACTAAATAACGTGGGGTATGTGCCAAGTGGCAAAAGAAACCTGATTAGTGGATCTAGGGCTATGGAAGTTGGTTGCTCTTGGGCGGGCAAATCCAACGAGATCCTTGTTAAAAACAAAGATGATAAGCCAATATTGAAATTTGTCCGAGATAGAGGTTTATTTAAGTTGCAAGCAACTAAGGATACCCAAACCCAAATTTGTCATATGCTGAAGCAGTTAAAACTGGGATCCCCAATAAATCGAGAATTAATGTAGCAGAAAAAGCTTCTGGTGATTTAGAGTTGTGGCATCGTAGATTGATGCACACAAATGTAGATTCTTTAGTGAAAATGTCTAAATAAAATGTAACGAGGGGTTTATCGAGTTTAACTAAGAAGGACCTGAGTTGCACAACGTGCATGCGGGCAAAACAAACCAAAAAATTTGGGAAAGCAAAAACTAACATTTCGACCAAGGGGGTTTTAGAACTTGTCCACACTGATGTATGGGGCCCTACTAAATATGAAAGTAAGGGCGGGGAAAGATACTTTGTATCATTTATTGATGACTATTCTCGATGGGTTAAAGTTTATGTAATAAAGGACAAATCCCAAGTTAGCGATTGTTTCGAGGATTATATCAAGTATATTGGAAAACTAACGGGAAAGCATATCAAACGTATTAGGTCAGATAATGGGACTGAATATGTAAATGATAAGGTTAAGAGAATCCTCGAGAAGCACAATATTAAACATGAGTTAACTAACATTTACTCACCACATATGAACGGTGTGGCTGAGAGATTTAATAGGTCAGCCATAGAGGCACTTCGGCAGCTATCATAGACGATGGTTTAGATAGGGTCTGGTGAGCCGAGGTATTGATGGCCTTTACGCATGTTAAGAACCGTTTAAGTCAAAAGTTATTGGGGCCTTGACACCTTATGAGAGGGTTTTTGACCGCAAACCCAATATAAACTATTTCCGAGTAATTGGTTCAAGGTGTTTTCGGCTGTTACCTAAGATTCAAAAGGACAGTAAACTTGGAGACGTATCCAAGGAATGTATATTAGTGGGTTATTCGTGGAACACGAAAGGTTATCGTGTCTACGATCCGAGTGATGACAAAATCTACAACACACAAGACGTGCGTTTTGTAGAACGATAGGGTTGACTGATAGGGTTGACTGGGAATTGGCTATGCATGATGAGATCAAGACTTTAAAGGAAAGGAACGTTTTTAAAGAGATAAATAGGACTAGTAACATGAAAGTCTTAGACCACAAGTGGGTTTATGTCCGGAAACGCGACTCTAGGGGCAATGTGCCATCGGGCTCGACTTGTTGCTAGAGGGTTCCTGCAAGAGCATGGTAATGAGTTTACCGAGGTGTATAATCCGATTGTCAATTTCATCGTCGTTAGATTCTTGTTTATTATTCTTGTCTTGTTTCTTAAATTGGTTGACACACATTTAGCTGTCAAGTGTGCATTCCTATATGGCGACTTACCGGAAGACATTTATATGACAATTCCGGATGTGATAAATACTGACAAAAATCGTGTTTGGAATCTTTGTAAGTCTTTATATGGTCTTAAGCAAGCCGGAAGGCAGTGGTATATTAAGTTAAGCGAGGAAGTCACTAAATTAGGTTTTAGCAAGTTTATTTCAACCCAATGCGTATACAGGTTGGGATGGGATATTGTCATCCTATTTTATGTTGACGATATCATTGTGTTCGCTAAAGATGAGAAGACTAAGTTACGAGCAGTCAATTTGTTAAACAAAGCTTTTAAATGTGTTGATTTGGTGGTAACAAAGAGGTTCCTAGGCATTGATATCGTACGTGAGCCAGATAGGATACAATTCAGCCAAATTTCTTATTTAGACGAGTTGTCGAAAAGATTTAGCAATTTTGCGTTTAAGCGGGTTGCCGAACCATTCAAGGTTGGTTTCGATTTGGCAGAGTTGAACTTGGAGGATGATATCTTGGATTCGCGTAATTACCCATACAGAACCTTGGTAGGGATTTTATTATTTGTTTCTCGATACACGAGACCAGACATATGTATAGCGATTGGTATTTTAGCAAGATATAATGCCAAGCCGACTTTAGTACATTGGAATTGCCTACTACATCTCTGGTACTATGTTCTAAGTACTAAGGAGAAAACTATACATTTGAGTAAGAATTTCAATTTGGGAATTAACTGTTTTGTTGATGCCAGTTGGGCGACATCTCCTGGTGACAGGAAGTCTATTATGGGATATATTGTTTGCATAGGCAATAACCCAGTGATTTGGCAAGCAGAATTTAGTAACGATGAGTGCTATGGAGTCTGAGCTTATAGCACTGTCGGAATTGACGAAAGAAATTATTTGGTTTAAGCGTTTACTAGAGGAGATTAATAATGTCCGTGGGATAATTTTCAGTAAAGTTTCTGTAAATTGCGATAACCGTGCAGCCATACATTACATAAGTAACGATGTGGAAAAACTCTAAAAACCAAGTACATTGATGTGAAGTTACAGTTCGTGAAACAGAATTATCAAGCAGGTTTGTTTGAGTTACGGTATGTCTATACTAAGAAGAACTTGGCTGACATACTAACCAAACGTGTGAATAGAGAAGATTAACGAACTTTGTAAATATTTAAGTGAATATTGTTGATTTTGTTCATTATTGTTTGTACGGGACAAATACAAACGGGAGAAATTGTTAATATATGTTCTCATTTAATTTGTATTTATTAGTATATTATGTTTCTATTTATTATGTTTTGTTGTCTCCTGTGAACACTATCAATTGTAAGTTGTATTTTATATTTGGGTGTCACCTATGGATTACCGTAGTTTTGGCGCCACCTAGCTTTTATGTGAAATAAATTTAGCACTTGCGACTTTGACAAGTGTTCCGACAACACGTTTGCTCCATTCTCTGCTCAACATATTGGATTCTGCTCATATTTCAACAAAAGTCATCTCTTTTGCGTACTTTACGCAAATTTTCGACATGGGTTTCAACCTGTCGCACTGATTTGAAGTTTGCCACATTCAAATGGAAGAACTGGCAAATGTCTCTCAGCATTCTGCTAGGAGAATTACTGTTGGCACGCATGGAATGTGTACCAGTAGTGTTCTCAATCGGCAGTGTTGATCCGTCATGAGGATGAGCTACTGTCGATGCAGAGTTTGAAATAGGTCGACGCAGAGCATTAACATGCATACGGGCCTCTTTCAAAGATCGAAATGCTGTTGCGTCGATGTGATTTGTATCACAGTACGCAAAGAATTCCTGATCTCGAACTGGATTGATCGAGTCATCCTTGTTGACTGACAATTCAGAGAGAGATCTGACCTGGAATGATGCTATCCAAGTCTTTGCATCCTCAATGGTTGCAAAGTTGTCAGCATCCAGATGGTATTGATTGCAGAAATCAATAAGCATCTGTTTTTCCTGGTTTACTTGGTTAGTCAAGTTGCCCATGCGGTTTGCACACTGTAACTCGGCCAGTCTAGCTGCATTATCCGCCTGTTCTCTCTGTCTACTGAATTTTTGGGCTTCATCAACATGTGAGAACTACGAGGCATCTAGCTTGTAGAACCGGCAGTACGCCAATAATCGTGGGTCAGTGAGAATTGGTGTAAGTGAATGATTATCTTGATCACGTGATGCGGTATTTTGATTAAAATACCCATTACGTGATGTAGAATTATTCAAATTTCCCATAACACTGAGGATCAAATCGAAATCTTAAACTAAAAGATAAATGCAAAGTATAGCAACACAATTAGTAAAAATGATAGGAATAATTCTAATAATTATCCTATCTAAAATCTAGCAAATTAAACTAAACAAAAGTCTAAACTAAACCAATAATATTAATGACAAATAATTGATTGTATAATTATCATACTGTTGTCGTAACAGTGAAAATTTCGTCTAAATCGTCAAAAACTGTTGAAAATCGTCAAAACACATGGTCCAAAACTTGTTAAAAATTGTCTGCATGGTCTTCTCTATACGTCTGGGACACAAGTCAGATGAGGATGAAGACAGAATCAGTTTCTTCTGGTTTTTTATATTAAATCAATTCGAAATTGCCACCAGTTGCTTATCAGTGGTCAGTGATTGGTTATGACCTCATAACTCAACCCACTGGCCAATGACAGCAAAGTATCTTTGGATCCAAAATCCTGGTGTTAAATAATGTAAATGGGCCCTACTGTGTATTTTAAACAACAAAATACACATGGGTCCATTATTAATTAATTGGACCATAATTTTCAAAATTATTTCTTGATTCTTTCATTTTTCCAGAATATAAATAAAATAAAAAAAAACGTTTTTTGAAAATTTGTTTCTTTTTATTTGATTTCACTTGGTGTGAATGTAGTTTTCACTATTTTCCACCAAATGGATCAAATTTTTCTTTTTCCATTTAATTTTTATTAAATTAGCGCGTGAAAATCGTATAAAGACGCGTCGCTGCCCCCCGTTTTATTGGGCTGCACGGTGCGTCTTTTACGGGAAAACGGGTGTGGGACGGCCGGCGTGCATTGTCGAAGTTGCCCGTGCGCGTCGATCGATGGTTGTAGCATCGGTTTTTCGATTCGGGATCTGCTCAATTCTGTGTTTTAGTAGTAAACCAGAGTTAGGAAGGTCTTTTACTGCCAAGTAGGAAGTGTAAGACCGGTAATTACCTAAATTATCGGCAGCTTTCTAATATTTTAGCAAACATCAAGTCTTAAGAAGTGTAAAACGTATAAATTTGAGATTATCCGTAACTTCTTAATTACTATTTTAACCTTCCAAGAGCCAATGATTCCAATGAACATGGCAAACCAATAATATATACATTTGTATACGTGCATAAAAATGCATAAAGCTGTTGTTTGCGAGCGTTTTAGCACTAGTTGTTGTGGTCGGTACTAGGCGGCGCTAATATTTCATAAATTCAAAATGGCTGCTCAACATGAGGATCTTGATGAAATTCGAGCTGCTTTTAGCAAAATTGGGTAAGCAGTTGTAATAATAAATGTAACAATGAATGTAAGAGACAATGAGAGTGTAATTAATTGTGTTTTGTACTAGAAAACGTGTTCCTGTGGGATTGTTACACATTCTAATTCATGCGCCTGCGAGAGGAAAGACTAACTCCGATAAACGAAGCTCTATTTACCGTGCCTTTTTCTTTATATTGAAAGTAAGTAACATTTAAGTTTTATTGTTGTTCTGAATGTATTCTTAATTCATTTCTTAATTTCAGAAGCAGAAGTGTATACCAGAAGGAACTGTAATTTTTCCTGAAGTAATATTGAACTTTGTGCGCAGCAAGTATCCAGGAAATGAAAAAAAGTATGATGACCAGCACTCTCATGTAATATTTCAAGTATTTTTATTTAACAAGTTTTACTGTATTTTTTTTATGTTAAACAGAAGTTTCAGGTGACTATTGGCATCCTTTCAGAGGCAGACTGGGGAAAATGCGAGTGTGAAAGAAAATTCATGATGTAAAAATGTGATTGAAATTAATTTGAATGTAAAAGTAGAATAAAGAATAAATAAAGAATAAATACTGAAAGTTAAAAATATTTTTTATTAAAATTGTCATCCTAGAGACTTTTTCAGGTTTTATTATGCCCGTATGTAACCTTATATCTCTGCTTACAGTAGCAGTCTTGGCACAACACTTGCTTGCATTGATGCTGAGAACAAATAAATTTATCGCATTGAAAACATGATGTTCTGGACATCTTTTTCTTTGAATATGACACTGGACAATCATTACATCTGCCCATTTTATAATTTTTTACCAGAGGTTGTGAAATGTCTGGCATGTCAAACTTTAACACTTCACTGACCTTAGTGATTGCTTGTAAGACGTATGGTTTGTTATTTGTAAATTTGCTCCTCCTCTCCACATGCTTTTGAATTAGTTGTAATGCTAGTCCCTGCAGGAATAATAAACGTTTGCATGTTTTTTTACTCATTGATGGATTGTTATTTTCCCAGATAATAAATGAGTTACATGTTGCAACATCCACCATTGCCCAGCGATTTGTCGGCCTTTTACATGAATACTCTGCAGTCATCTTATCAACAGTATCCACACCACCTTTGGTTGCATTATAGTACAGAATGATGTCTGGCTTCTTGACCGGTCTGTCCTCGTTGATTTTGTTGTCATGGTGCTGAGACGATATCAGAATAACGCTCCTGTTTTTTTGGGAATGTAAGTAAGTAACAAGCGTTATGTCATCTGTGAAGGCAAATTTCGAGGAAAATTCCCGTTGATCTTTAACAGAGGTTAAAGCTTGTGGTAATTCAGTTCTATTTTTTCTTATAGTGCCAACGTAAGTCATGTTTTGTGCAATCAATTCTTCAACTAATAGTTTACCGGGAAAAAAATTGTCTCCTGTCACACCTCTTCCTGATTTAAAGTATGGTTGCACCATGTCAAGGACCACTCGCTTGCCTTGTTGTACTTCTCTTTGATTGTCTGTTTTTCCTGTATATATTTGCATATTGCAGGTGTACAGAGTTGAAGAACATACTGCTGCCCATACTTTAATGCCATACCTGGCTGGCTTACTTTTCATGTACACTCAAAATGCACAATGCCCACGAAACTTCCAAAGCATTTCATCAACCGTGATGTTTGATTCTGGATCATATAATTTCGAAAGATTAGCAACAAATTCAGAAAATATTTCCTGAATTGGCTCTAGATTTGGCACAAATTCATTGTTTTTAAGCTTTTATGGCATTCAGTTGCATGGTCAAATCTGAGAAACTTGAGTATATCTCAAAATCGATTTCTAGACATTGTTACTGTGAATGCCAGCTTATTAAAAATTGGATTTTGCGTCCACAAACTGCCAATTGGCATTTTTTTACTTCTTGCAACACCAGCCAAAATTAGTAATCCATCAGAGCTTGAAGTTCCACAAAATCAATCTCTTTCCATGTCAAGGTTGTTCCATGTTTAACATTCTATTCGTTGTAACAGTCCCTCGCAAACTCATTTGTATAGTTGACAATTTTTTCACAAATATTCATATTAAAAAGCATCATGAAAGTTTCCGATTTTGTCAATTGTTTTTCAGCGGAAACCAGTACTTTTGGCCCAGGTTTTTTAGTTATTATATTCGATGCTCTCCGCCGTCCCAAACGTGGTGGAGTTGCAGACCACTTAGTTCTATCCTTTGCTTCGTAAGTTGTTGAATTACATGGAAGAACCTATGAAAGATAAACATGGTATCAATTCTCTACTTTTATTCTCTTTTTGTTTTCAGACCCTTTTCTTTCATCTCAAGTAGGAGTCATGAGAAATCGTGCATATATTTAAAATTACTAAATCACAGGAAATTAAATACATAAGAGTCAGAAGAGAATTTAGAAAAGTATAAAACACAAAATAGTTTTAAAAAATTGTTTTATTTAATTACAAATAATGATTAAAATAATATACAAAAATCCTGCTGGCATGCGCAATAAATTCCATTTAATATAATCATTGTTCAATTTCACTGTTACTTGATCGTGGTCATCATTATCATCCGTCTCCGTCTCGGAGTTATATTCTACAACATCCTCTTCATCCGTCTCTGCTGCCTCCACACAATTTTCTTCTTCAATACCCTCAATATCTTCTTCACTATCCTCGTCATTCATGTCTGATGAACTTAGTTTCCCCTGAGCCAATTGTAAATAATTAACACGCTTGGCACGAATACTCCGTCTCAGAGTGGATGCCATTACTGCTTATAGTTCCCGCCAAAAACAGTGGTGGCGCTCTAAGTCGAAGCGCTTTAACTAAATACAGGGCAGCTGCCCAAAATTTAACATGAAAAGATTCAGGGGCTGAATTTTGCAAGTCTTGTATTTTGTAGAATTTTGAATTAAAAATTTTTAAATTTATACTATAAAATTCTTTATTACAAATAGTACAAAGTCGCCAAACATCAGAATTTTTTAAAAATTTTTAAGGAAAATTTCCTATAGCAGTGTGGTGATAGTATACATTTGTATACATCATTGGCTCTTGGAAGGTTAATTTTGTGGAGCATAAGACCGATAATAGATTTAAATTATCGGCAACTTCACAAGATTTTTAGTTTTAGTATCCAACTTTGAGAAGTGTAAAACGCATAGTTTTGACGCTATTTGTAACTTCTCAATTTCAGAATGTGTTTTTCAACTTTGAGAATGGTAAGACATGTAATTTCTAAATTACCTGCACATTCTCAATGTCAAAACTTTGATTTTGAGGAGAGTAAGACATGTAATTACGTAATTACTTGCATCTTCTCATTATCAGCTTTTGAAACTTTATTATTTTCATCTCCAAATTCTCTTTTAATAAACAGAAATCCAAAAATTAAAAAAAAATTTTGTTCCAACTAGAGTGGTGGGACCTGTCTTTATCGTACCTGCCCCATCACTATAAGATGTAAGAATAAGTAATAAAAAAGTTTTATTGAAATTTTCTTATTTTTCAAGCAAAATTTTGGCAAAATCTGTCATTTTTCACTCTACTTTTTGGCATAAGTAACCTGTATTCAAGTACTTTCTCTCTATGTCTTAAACCTAAATGATCGCGCGTGAGCTTGATTACTAAGATCAGTATTCCTTCGGTGTAACAGACGTCCGGGACGGAATGTGTGTTGGATCTTTCGCATAAAGGATAAGCCGGTCCTGCAGCCTATATGTGGGATCCTTGCCCGTGTCCTCGCGACACCATACTAGACTTCACTTTTCACCTCACTCAAATAAATATAGAAGCAGTTAAGCTTATATAGTACTTTGTGAAATGTCTGGTGTGTTCTAGTGCATAGGAGCGAGCATTGACGAAACAATTTTCATAAACCTCGAATCCTATCAAAACCTTACTCAGTTCGATTCAGAAAGACGAAATTAAGTTGTTTATTATGTAAAACTACGAAAATTCGGCGTTTCCGGGCCACACATAGCCAAAAACCGAAGAAAACGAGTTTCGGCGCCGACTGGTGACGAAATACTCGTCCTCAGAGAGTGTAAGTAGAATACTTAGTTTCTTTGTTGCTGCCCCTGAGTTTGCTCGACGGCATACTACGGGACAAAAATCAAAATCACCATTACGGCCATCACGTGCAGGTCGGCGGCCGTTCCTGCGCTTTTTTTATCAGGTTTCACCACACAGCAAATTGCGGGTGAGGAAACACGAGTGGGGCGGCCGTAGAGGGCGCTTAGCTGTTCCGAACAGACAGTGCACCATACTTTGTCGCCGTAGAGCCGCGTATCGCTCCAACTCAACGGAATACGATGCCACGAGTCTACAACTGTTATGAGGCAGTAAATAAGGTAAGATCAGTTTAATTTGAGCATTATAAGCTAATATTTAGCCATAAATCTCCAAATATATGGTGATAATACTTATTTTGATGGAAACATATGATCTTACAAAGGGAATATGATGAAATTCTTTATTTAAATGAAAATTCATCGTACTATTTTTAAAATCAATGTACATATGAGTCCAAAAGGTTGTAAATTTCACTTTACCATCGTTTTTAACCATGTCTAGGATTGTTTTTGAATTGAATTCTGATGACACATTTGTAATACAAATTAAATTCATCAAAATGAAAACAAACAATCAGGTTTTTATCGTATAGGCAGTGCACTAGTTATAAAATAAAAAATGACAATGCTTTAGATAATATCTAAAAAGAATAAAAGGTATATGTGAATACACAAAAAGAATGATTTTAAATTTAAATTTATTTATTTAAAAATTTTGTGTAGTCACTTAAGGTGACTAATTTAACCAAATTTTTACTAAGTACTAAATATTAATTAATTAAAGCAAATACAACCTGTAAAAACTTCCTGACCCTACCACAGAAATAAACTTTATTTTGCAATAGGGGGGTCACTTTTGGGGGGAAGAAGAGGAGACGACTTCTTTCTCTTCTTCTCCTTTGTGATAGAAGGGGTAAAAGTTTTGCTGAGGCGTAATTTATCCTTACACACTATTTTTTTAAACATTTTTTACTACTTTCTTGCAATATGTTTTTTCAAAGAATATCAAAACAACCACGTTGGAAGGGTAGCTTCCGGTCGACACGCAAATGGTCGACACGCAAATGGTCGACATAATATTTGGTCAACACGCATTTGGTCGACACGCAAATGGGCGACATGACATGGCGCGCATTTGGTCGACACCCAAATGGTCGACACGCATTTGGTCGACACGCAAATGGTCGACACCCACATGGTCGACATGCCATGACACGCATCCAGTCGACACTCACATGGTCGACACGCAAATAGTCGACACAATAAAATGTTGAATTGTAAAAAATTTAAATTATCATGCAAAAAAATTAAAATCAAATTGAAAAAAATGAAATCATAAAATATATATGTATATGTATATAATAAATTTTAGTGAGAAATAAAAATTTATGCATTTTTACTTTTTCAATTTGAATTGACAAAAAGAAAAATTGAAAAAGTAAAAATGCATAATTTTATTTCCAACTGAAATTTATGTACACACATACGTATATATTTTATGATTTCATTTTTTCAATTTGATTTATATTTTTTGTATTATAATTTAAGTTTTTTTACAATTCAACTTTTTGTTCTAAATAAAACAATCAAATGTGTCGACCATTTGCATGTCGACTATTTGCGTGTCGACTATGTGAGTGTCGACTGGATGTGCGCCATGGCATGTCGACCATGTGGGTGTCGACCATTTGCGTGTCGACCAAATGCGTGTCGACCATTTGGGTGTCGACCAAATGTGCATTTTCTGAAAATGTCGACCATTTGCGTGTTGACCATTTGCGTGTCGACCGCATGCGGCCCCCCACCATGTTGTCTAACAATGAGTAAAAACAAACTGATTTATTCGATATTGTAATCCCCACTTCTCAGACAGGTTTACCGAATAGTCAGTTCTCCGACGGGTTTTTCAACCACTTTGCTGTCAATTAGTGTCGGCAAAGTGATATTAGATAAACTGAAGTGTCAGCAAAATAGTATTAGGCAAACTGGAGTATCGGCAAAGTGTGTTCACAAACTGGTTGGCAGAATGAAGTCGGGGTAAACCCCGAATGTATACACCAGAAAAAGCACGCGAAATTTAGAGTATAGACTGACAAGTGAGTATCATCCTACTTTCGACACATCCAAATATTGCATTAATTAAATACTTAGATATGTGGCATAGTTTTTCTGATAATAATATTAGCTGGATTCACTTCACACTTGAAAGTCTATAGACTCATAAAAGTCTAAACTATTGAATTCCATTGTTACAATCAGGGCCGGACTTAGAGACCCAGGGCCCCTAGGCACTTGACATTTGGGCCCCCCACCATCTGGACGCTATATTGGAAATTTAGCAAATTAAATGCACTAGTACAGATCATATAATTTTTAATCGACTTTAATGACTTTAATAAACATCAGAATAATACAGTCTGTTACTATAGTTACTACTCTATAACATTTATAAAATCATGCGACGAACTTTCTTCTGTGCAAAAGAACGAATGACGGCATCATAGTCAATTGACTGCATTACTTCTGACTCTATGTACATTAAAGAGAGTGAATTGAGCCTGTTCACTTCTAGGTTAGATCTTAAGTAATTCATTACTCTCTTTAGCGCTGAAAACGATCGTTCTGCTGAGCAGTTTGACGCTGGTGTACACAACAGCATTCGGAGCGCAATTCCTACGTTTGGATAAATGTCCAAAAAGCCTTTTTCTGATAAGTATTTGTATAGCTTCAGTGACGATAACTCCATAACTTCATTATTCGACAACAAATGAGCTTGCAGGTGCAGACACTCGTTTTCCAAAGTCCTATCCAAATCCCCCGGATAAAAAGTTATAAGGTTTCTGGCACTTTCACGGATGTCTTTAGATTCCAAATGATGTAGTTTCGTAAGAAAGTTAAACTTTTTACTTAACTCCTCATAAGCAGATCCGCGTCTCCATAATTCTGTAATTAGTCTATCTATAATGACGTTAAAAATGGTAACTCTGAATCTGTCCCTGCCAGAGAGTTCGGTCTCGTTTCCTTTTACTTCGTCGAACTGGACTTTACGCTTACGTTTCCTCTGCATGTCATATGCATAGCTATTTTCACCGGATTTTTCAATAGCTTTTGACTAATAATGATCAAAGTTACTGGGTTTCCTTAAGTGTTCTAGGTATGTTACCAAAGACTGATACAGTTCAACGATCGTACCCAGGTCAATGTTAACAGATTAGAGAGATTTGCTTACTTTGTTAAACTTTTCCAAGATGTCATTCCAGAGAAGTGACAAAAAGCAAGTTTCCATCGAGTATAATGAATTCAGAAGACCTGAAGCCTCAGAGCGCGTAGATGGTTTTTCATTTGCATCATTGGCAATTATCTGAAGAGCTGCCATGAGCTCATTCCAGGAGCAACATAGACTTCGGCAGGCGTCAGCTCGAGCAGACCATCTTGTCTGAAAAAGACTCATCTGTGTGTTGATGCCGAAAAAAAATTATACAATGACTGCAAAATTCCGAAGAAAGACACAGCAGCTTGACAAGACTCGGCCGCACAGGATCCAACAAGATTCAGTGAGTGAGCCGAACAGGGAACAAAATCTATCAGAGGGTTCACTTGTTTTAGTCTCGCTTGAAGACCAGAATATACACCCGACATATTGCTAGCACTGTCGTAAGACTGCCCCCGGCAATCGGCGATATCCAAGTTGTAATTTTTCAATGTCTCTAGAATGACTTTAGCCAGGTCTTCCGCTTTATGGCCACAATTTGGAATGAATTTCAAAAATCGTTCGACAGGACATCCGTCTTCAGAGACATATCTCACTATGAAAGAAAGTTGATCTACATGAGAAATGTCCGGAGTAGAGTCTACAGAAATAGAGAAATATTTAACATGTTTTATCTCAGTCACGATTGTATTTATTACCTTTTCTGCCATGATATTGATTATTTCATCGCATATTTTTGACGAAAGATAAGATGTTGTGCCACTTCCTTTGTTACCGTGGCGTTTTATGTGTAAGTCCAGAAAAGGATCAAACTCAGCCAAAAGTTCTACGGTCATAACATAGTTCCCACTGCTTTTTGATCCAAATCTCTCATGGGAACCTCTAAACGCCAATCCGCGTGCAGAAAGTGACCTCACAACAGCCACAATGCGCCTCAAAACCTCATGCCAGTATTTCATTTCTTCTTCCGTTTGAAGAACAAGACTCTTGTCAACTCTACCGCCAGCATTCTTTCTAGCTAACAGTGTCGCAAGTGCTGACCTGTGTTCGTCTGAATTCTCATGGTCCTTCATTCTTTGAACTGCGTTTTTCCAGTCATTGTACCTTTCATTAGCTAGCGACCCCAATTTTCCAAACATCTTACAAGGGGCGCAAAACACTGCACCCTTGCTCTTTGAAAATATGAGCCAAGGTCAAGGTCGTGTTTCACCATTGCTTCATGTTCGGCTAAAAAGTGACAGCAATAGATACCTGGTTTTATCTGCGTACTGACGCCTTGAAGAAGAAAAGTCGGCATCAATATTTTGTTTCACGCCATTTTGAACAAGGTACTCCAATGTAACTTCGTCTAGCATCCACTTAGCTGGATCGTCACTTAAAGAAGAATTAGATTCAGGATTTTCTAAAGAATCGTTTTTTAAAGCTGTTACGGGGTTTTCAGAAATAATGTTTTCAGGTAGCTCGTTGCAGTCAGATACGTTTGTTGGAATTGCCTGTTGATGGTCATCAGCAGCATCACTGCAACTTCCACTGGCTAATGCACTAGTACTACTAGTACTAGGACTAGAGCCAGAACTAGGTCTAGACGTAGACGAGACGAAAAATGTGTTTAACTTAGGAACATTACGAAGAAGCTCTTTTTCTTTTTCGAATTTTTCTTTATTCTGTTTTCTTTTCTGAAACCCGCTTAGTTTTTTATTGAAGTCAGACATCGCAACATCGGTAATTTCTATAACGAATATAAAAGGAGAGGGTTAGGATCATTAATAGGAACACAATAGGAACTTTGTTTAATTATTTGGAATAATTTTTTGTTTCAATTTGTTGTTAATTTGTTAATTTGTTCAAGTATTACATATCGACATACAATCATACAACCAATACAATTAATTTAATAAATGACAAAAATATAAATATGAAAAAAAATTGTAACTCAGTGTGACGCGCCACAGACAGAGACAGTAGCGGGAATCACTATAAAGTTTATATTAATATTACTAGGTAACTTACCTACTCTACTGTATGCGAGCTGTGAGCGAGATGAACGACTGTATCTCAACCATCGATATCAATTGACACAAGAAGACTAGAGACAGGAGAGTAAACTCGTGTGGAGTGGAGAGGGTAGGCTAAAAAAAATTCAGTCCTAAGTAGGCGGATCTCGTGTACCCGTACACTGCGCAGCGCAAACTGCGCTGTGGAACGAAATTTGCTTTCTGCGCAATGTTATCCCAACCTCTCTCATTGGCTACTTTGTCGTGTATCACAATATCTGGTTTGTTGGGTACGTACATACATCAACTCTGATGCATACCCTGTTGTTCTCTAAAATAATATTATTAATAATATTATTTTTGCCGCCACCAGGGCCCTTAGACTGGCTAGGCCCCTAGGCTGGGGCCTTGTAGGCCTAGGCAGAAATCCGGCCCTGGTTACAATCCTCTCTTGGCGGAATTCAACGCTTTTAGAAAGCTGATAAATGAATCAATCTCTACCTTGCTGTTATTGGCACATTAAAGAAACCTTATTAAAAAATGTAATTTCTCAATGGAATGAAATCGATAATATTTTTTCTTCTTAATTTAAAAATAAAAAAATATATGTTAGTTTTACTGTTTTCATAATTGGGAGATTAATTTTGTAGGAATATATTTTTGAACTTTGAGGATTTGGCCTTGTGTTCCCATGTGTGGGAAATTTGTTGCCTAATTAAAGAATCCTTCTCTAGACGCTCATAATTTGCGATTTGAGTTAATTAGTTCTTCTCGCGTTGGAATACCCAATTGGAAGCCGAAGGTTTGGCTGTGGTCGCTCTCTAGGGAGAGATAGTCTAATACACATATTTATCTTTGCAAACGGGGTGCACCATAAATGTTCACTGAGGTCCCTGTTGTTGCTTCAGTGGGGTTTGAGTTTATTGACTTCAGAGTAAAAATTCATTTGGCGGATTAGGTATTAATTTTGTTTAATGCCTTCACAACAACTCGGAAAGTATTTTATTTTGGGGTTCCTCCGAAGCTTTTATCGGCGTGCCTGTTGCTATGGAAACTGTTGATTTACTCGTGGAGCTAGAAATTATTATCTACGGTATATTTTGTTTCTTAGCTATATTTAGAATTGATGAGCCTAAAGATTTTGTTTGTGTTTTAGTCGTCATAAAACTCAGCGGCTATACTTTTCGCTGTACCTTAAAACCTAAATGAGTTTGGTTTATTTTTTTAATGTTTTCAGAACACCCTTAAAAAAGACATTTGTATCTCAACCAGCTCATTTGAATTTGGTGAGGAGAATTGATGGCTACCGCTGGCAGGGCGCTCGACAGCTCCTTTCATCACAGTTGGTATTCCCTACGTTAAATGAATAGGGTTTACGTCTCAACTGGTAACAATAGCATACGGTATGCACATTCTCGATTTGGTCTAGCTTTTATCCCACTTTTTTCTTATTGTCGCCTGCTCGGTTTTACAACTTCAACATTAGGTCCTAAATTTTTTAATACTTTTCAAAAACTGACTGAAAAACTATTCAAAAGTTTTAATGCTTGATCCAATAGACCAATCAAATAAAATAATTACCGTGTATATCTGTATGTCTGGCTGTAACGCTGCTAGAGGCGCCACGATAGTTTTTTGTACGTAGAGAATTTTGTGTTTTTATTGGCTAGAAATCTTAGATACTCAATTTATAATACGAACCATCATTTTTGACGGGTTATCGCTAGTAAAAAATGATGTGTATATTGTGAAGCCTGCAGTCTGCACCCGGGGAAATTTTTATTTATCAGTAACTTATGTAAATATACTGTATATATTTTTTTAAATTTTAGTCGTTGTATTGGTTTGGTAATTTTGTTCTATCGTTTATCGTGCAGACTGCAGGGAAAAGACAGGAGAATGGCACGGAAATAGATGGTTTAATCGTAAAGGGGTGAAATTGTCTGCTTTTTGATTTCGCTTGCTCGTCATCTCTTTAGGATGAGAGAATAGAGAGGTGGCTTTAGGTCACTTTTCATCTTTCACGTGAAGCTTGTTTAATAAAATTGGATCTTGGACAAGCTGTTAACTAACAACAGAATAGACGGCCATTTTGTAAGTCACTGCAATGAAAGTAAAAGAATGGATGACGCAATGCGAGTGGAAAGTGTCTGATTGGAATGTAATTACTTGCTGTTTGACAGTTGTTGATGTTGATACATATCGTGATATTAATCTATCTAAAATAAAAGTAATATATTGTGTGTATTGCTTAACCATAAGGCATAATATATTACTTTTATTTTATGTTGCCATTTTTTGTGCTTGGTATTATTTTTCCACATATAATGTTAGAC
Source organism: Strigamia maritima (assembly GCA_000239455.1). Taxonomy (NCBI): domain Eukaryota; kingdom Metazoa; phylum Arthropoda; class Chilopoda; order Geophilomorpha; family Linotaeniidae; genus Strigamia; species Strigamia maritima. The sequence continues at coordinate 9,957 of JH430672.1, read as the reverse complement.
TCATCCATAAACCATCTTGCGATAGGGAAAGATAATGCACTATAGCCACTACTTGTGCCACGCAAATCTTGAGCTTGCAAAATAAATTTGACATGAAATATGGTTTGCTTTTCCTTGCAACTGGTGGTGGATAAGTTGGGAACTCTCCCGCATGCCTCTGCTCTCTAACCGGATCAATGAAGAAATTTCAGTGTACGAGGTTTGGCGTATTGAATTTTAATGTTAACATTAGATTTTTGTTTTAAAGTTTTAGGCTTAGTTTTTGTAAAACTTGGTTTATCGGTCTCGCAGCTTGTTGTTAGTAAAACTGATGTTGTCCACTCGTTCATTGATTTTCACTTGTTGGCCATCAGCAAGCTCAACATCTGAACCCACGCCTACACATACAGTGGAACGCTAGAAATGCTTGAAATCTTTTTCCTCAGCCATCAGAGGAGTGGGCAGTCTGAGTGGACTTGGGCCATTTTCTAGTTTGGAAAGAAAAAAGTTGGAAAGGAAAAAGGGCTTTATTCTTCTCCAGTCATCCATTATGGAAGTGTAGATGGTTTCTTGGAAAATGCATAGTACTGTGCAGCAAAACGTAATGCCAAAGGAATAAATATCTGTGGTTAAAGGGTTTACACATCAAAAATTTTATGACTGAATAATTTTCGCCATTCCTTAAAATGGCCGAAATGATTTTTGTGCTGATAGGTCAGACTTGACCAAAACGTATATGTACGTGTACGTACGACGTACCTACTAGGGCTCTATATAATCCCATTTTATATTCAGTGTTGCCAACTTAGCGGATTTCCTGCTAGATTTGGAGGATTTTTGAGACTCCCAGCGGGAAAAAAAACAAGGCAGCGGACTGCGGAAAATCTAGCTTAGAGATTTTTGATTCAGCGGATTTTTGGCGAATTTTAGAATTTTTTCAAAAAAAGTTTAAAAACAATGTTTTTAACTTTTTTGTTTGTATTGTGTACCATGGGAACACAAGAGTGATACCATACAATTTTGGAATGAAGTTTTTAAATATACGGATGCAGCAAATGAAAATCCTTTTCAAGAATTGGCTGATTTTGCTTTGGTTTTTTAAAATATCAAATAAATTTAAAACACTAAAAAAATTTAATTTTTTTGTGGCTTTTTCTGGAAATAATTGGCGGAATTTTAGCGGGATTTTCACCTTTTGTCGCGTTCACTTTTTAATTTATTTATTCAATCACAAATATACAATATTGCAGCGAAATTACAATTAAATGTAATACGAAGTACACTGATGATTGGTGTTTCTCACGAAGTATCGCTCTCGGGTTCGGCGGAACACGATTGATGATGCAGCTTCGGTCTTCTACGTCGTTTTTACAGCTCGCGGTCCAGGTAAACCGTCCGATGGTAATGATCAAGCGGGAATTTCCCGGCAGACAACCTAACTCGCAACAGCAAATGGGCTGACGACACTCAGGAAAAGCCTGACCACACACACAAGATATGTAAGCGCTATTTGTAAGAGCTAACAAACAAACACTAACAATTAGATGTACTAACTGTTAATAAATACCAATAAGATACTACTTATCAGCAAGCGTGAGCGAATCCCCCTTCCGTTGACAATGCCTTCGATCACACAAATACGATTCGGTATAAGTTTGACCCAAGAAGGACTGTTGGTTGTTCGGAAGTAAGTCTGTGACTGAAACCTTCAGTGAGGGAGCGAGGCTGAGCTAACCCCCGGGCAATGTTGTTGTTGCGCGCCAAAGCTGCGCAATGAGCTCAACTGAGTGCAACTAGGATGAGTCATCCCATTCCCCCTATCAAGTGGGCGGAGACTAGTTACCCTAGTTGGGGTAAACAACTCAGGCTATGCAAGATTACGCAATAAGGCACTAATATTATTTACCTCTACATAATATTATGATTGCAAGTGAATTACTGACATAACCCTGTATAATAAAGATAATTAATAAATTATAATCAATTTATTTACACTCGTTAGATAATATTTACATTTCAAGACATGTTAAACTGGTACACACATATGCACACAATTCAAACACGCTTGAACTTGCTCACAACATGGAAAAAGTCCATGGTACCCATTCGGGTCACCACACTTTTAGAGTCAGCGGATTTTAGCGGAATTTAGAGGTTACCAGAGCGAAAATCCAGATTTTAGAGTTGGCAACACTGTTTATATTTACAAATAAACAATTCCTTAGTTACTTACATTCGATAACAACACATGGTGGCAGCGGTAGAAACGACAATTAGTTAGTTTTTGTTCAAAGATTACATCATAGTAAGATGTCAGTTAACACGTTTTCGGCGCCAGAAAAATTTAATTTTGCTGACACAGCTTCCTGGGTTCAATGGAAGCGGGTTTTTATGCAATATCGTTTGATAACAGGGTTATCCAAACAACTAGAAGAAAATCAGGTTGGCGCATAACAAATAATTAAAAAAAGTTTGAAGAAATCGAGGAATGCATATCAAGCACTACAACAATTCCGAGCGACACAGTTAGCAAATGGATTCTCCCCAGCGGAACTGTTGTTCGGTAGACGTATCCGAACCAAAATTCCGCAAACCAGTTCATCATTAAAACCCAAAACACCAGATCAAGTAAAATTACAAACAAGCGAAGAACATCGGAAATCTCAACAGAAACGAAACTACGATTCACATCACGGAGTTTGGGAACTCTCAGAACTAAAAGAGGGAGATGAAGTGTAGATCATAGACATCAGGATGAGAGGGAAAATCGTAAGAAAAGATGGAACACCTCGCTCGTATATTATCAAGACAGATACGGGGATAATTTGTAGAAATCGTTTCCACAAGGAAACAAGGAATCAGGAGCGGAAGAGCTAGAGAAGTTCTGTGAAATAGAGGAACAACCACGAGACGAAGTCTCCATGGAAACGGAGCGATCAACAATGGTAGAAAGTGAGCAAGAAATAAAGGAAAAATTACGAGACGAGGCTTCAACGGAAACACCATATACCACAAGATCGGGAAGGCGTGTCATACCCCCAAACCGACTAGATTTGTGAGCAATCACCCATTTCAGAACTTAAAGGGGAGATGTGCTGATAGGTCAGACTTGACCAAAACGTATACGTACGTGTTGCTGCGTTCCCAATTTACCGTAAGATAATATAATAGTGAAATGATAATAATTGGACAAGTAATTTAATTTTAAGATATATTTTTTTAAACATTCAATTAAACAATTGTTAAACTACTTGAGAAAGCACTAAATTTATATTTAGTCTGAGATTATTTGTTTATCGGTTATTTGAATAAACAATGTTCGAGTAACATTGTTGTGTGTTAGACTTATAGATAGGGTTAACCCTATTCTTCGATCTGACGTGCATTCCTCCGAGGCCACGTGGTTCCTTAAATACTGTACGCAGGTGAATAGCGTTTATAGGACTTATATCGCGGCCGTAGTAACGTCTAGGTGATTTAGGAATCACACATTGAGATAATATCTCCTTGAACAAGGTGATATTATCAGCGATGATTCGCTGAGCTGACATAGAAGTGTGTTAATCGCTACATTTACACACAGCGCGCTGGTTTCCCTCGCGCCAAAGGTTTTGCCTTTATCACAAGCTAAATAGTAAAGAAACATATTAATATTAAGAAATATTATAATTACCACAGAACTCGATCCATTGTGCTAGTTCGGCTGGCTAGTCCGAACTCATACACTAGTGTTAAGCCTACTACTTGGCGGAGTTGGTAGTTTAAACGCAAGTGTATGTTGTTACCCGTAATGTTATAAGAATGATTCAAGAAGTTCCTGCACTTCCTGTGCAGCAGTTTATATAGTCACTGTTTATCTTAATCCTTTAATTACTGGACAGTGGCGACTTCACTGGTCAAACATTCACAACTCCGCAACAAGTGCCCTCTATTTAACTAGAATCAATTAAAACTATAATATTATCAGTATAACTGATTTACTGAAGTTTTCGGGAGTTTATGATTATATCATTGACTCTCTATTTTCCATATATATTTAAATTTATAAGATATTTATCTTAGGTGTCTTTTGGGGACACAACACACCTCCTCATCAGTACCTTGGTACGACTAAAAAATTTAAAGGCAGGCTTTATCGTTTCTCCAAAAGCTAACTTCTCTTTTTATGGAATGAATTTGATTGAGAACAATTATTTTGTTTGATTTAAAATTTTACTTAGTATTCTAAGTTCTTTATTAAAATATATTCCTTTTCTTTAGGACTAATCTTTTGTACAGTTTTTTGTTAATAAAATTTAATTTAAAAAAAAATTCTTCTTGATTTTGTGATGAGACTAGAGGTTTTCTGGTCCTCTTTTGCGGAGTAATTTTTTCTCTTGTTTTTTCTGATTTATATGCCTGAAAAGATAATATCTTAGGCATGCGTAGCACGCGGTGGCTCACAGGCTGTGGATTGTAGATTAGGTCATCAAGCATATGAGTGCTGGTGTTCTTGGGATCAGAACTTTCGTTTAAATAGAATCGCTCTCTCCCAATGGCGTCGCTTGTGATATTCTCATGCATGTGCAAGTGTACTTGTTAGATTTGAGTCCAGAGTCCACTGGCATCATAATGAATATCTTCTTTTTCATTCTTACTCTCTGGGAGTCGTCTGCTTGCAATTATGCGGTGATACTCCTCGGAATCTGTGGGTCCTCGAGCGATTCTGGCGAGCCACTGGATGAGTCCGACAGTGATAATCGGATTATGTAGCAGAAAGTACTGAAGTTCTTCGCTTATTCTGAGGTTTGAGTAGATTCTTGTTAGCTTGGGTGCGAGCTTTGGACTCAGTACTTTGGTTTTGTCAAAAGATCATCAGGTAGCGGTGGCGACGTTATGATCAACAAATTCTGAAGATTCGGTAGTTCGAGTGTGGGTAGAGTAGAACTCTGCGTTTCTTCTGCGCTCGAGATGGGCTCTGATTCGGACGTACGATTACTTGGTTCATCGATCTCCATTTGCTCGTCAAAAAATTCAATTTTATTTTTGGCGTCCAATTGGAGAAATTCCTCCATTATTTGTTGGTCGGTGTTAGCGTCCGTCGCTGTTTGGACTTCCTCGTCCCAACTAGTGTTGGCCTTCACCTCTGGTTGTGGTTCCAGTTGCGTTTGGAGCTGTTTAATTTCCTCATTAATTCTGGCAATGTTCTCGTTGATTTCTTTGGAGTCGGCATTTGTGGAGGGTAAAACCCTATTTAATTTCACCTGTTCTCGAAAACGATCTCGTCTGCGTTGGTATTCGTCCTTTAGTGAGTAGCCGAATTGGGCCATCATGGTTGCTTGAGTTGCCCTCATTCCTGGGATGTTTGGCGAAATGGCTAGCCAGGTAGCCTGCATGGCCTCCGGTAGTTGGGCTCCAATGCTTACCGCATGCAACCATGCCGCATAGGCTCTGGTGTTTGACAGAAAAATGGCTACCTCCGAAACTTCGGTCCCTATTTCTAATAATTTCAACTTATATTGTTGGACCTCTTTTTCCCCTAAAACTGTTTTTTCGTCGGCAAATCATAGACTTAAGTATCTCAGCTTATTCATCACCGTCTCGATGGCCGCATGTTGGACATTATCCAATTGATTTAAGATGCCCTCTCATTCTTCTGGATGTTGGACTAAGTATTCGTAATTTTCTTCTCCATATAAATTACTTGGAAGCTTCTTTGGATTTTTCTCGTCCTTTTTCTCTGAGTGTTCCGTTACTCTCCGTAGGGTTTTACCCTTTTCAATATTAATTGTCATAGGTCGATTCTCTTTCTTACTGGTTTTAGCAATTTCCTGCGGTGGTGCTCGTCCCCAGATCTTTTTCACGGGTGTTGAAATTTTATGATCAAGTTGGATTTGACTCGTACTTGGCTGACTGTCCCCGATGTTGGGTCTCTTTATTTTATCTCTGAGGTCGGTGTCCTCTGCTCTGATACGTCGATCCGGAACTCTTCCTTGTCGGTTCTGATTTTCGTAACTTCGGTTATAATGAGTATTGTCTTGTGGACGATAGGGTAACTCCCTTTTTGGTGTTGGTTCATCGAAATATCGTCTTAGATAACATCCAGGTGCTTGTGACGGTGTTTGCTCTTCCTTGAATCTTTTAAAGGTCTTAACCTCCTCGTGTCAGTGTCGCTTTATTGGGATTGGTCTCGGACCGCCTGTCAATCCAGCCATCCTTAACTGGTGGTGGTAATATTGCGAAGAATTGATTATGGTTGGGTCCCAGCCAATTAGTTGATTCGGCGCCACTTCTGACAGGTATTTCTTATATTCTTCCGCCTCGGCAAATAGCGTCACTGCCTTGCCTCTACTTTGAAATAACTTTTTATTCACGAAATTTTCAATTTGGTGCCGCTGCTGTCGGTTATTTTTCCAGTCGTAAAAGTCGTTTTCTTCCTCTGTTGTGGCAGGGTACCTTTCTCCTAGTAATGGTGACCAAATTGGTGCTGGCGGATCCACTTCTACACTTATATTTCTTTCTATTCTCACCCTATCGCCTTGACCGAATGCATTTGCCATTCTTTGTCGAGTTCCCCATCTGCGGTCAACTGCGCGGGTTAATGCCACTCTTATGTCCCAAGGGTGGGCGTATTCTTCGAATTCTCTCTTTATTTCGTATGGGATTTCGGCTCGGAATGTATTTGTTGGTACTCTAATTCCCTCTGGGAGTTGATCCCATGTTTGCTGTTCGTCAGGAATCTTAAACAATTTGAAATAATATTTCGTTAATTTTGGTGTTTTTTCTAAACTAATTTTCAAATAAGCGATTCGTTATTTTCTGTTTCCTCTAATTTAATTATTTTTCTTACTAACTTGGCTATTAAATTTTTCTTTTATGATTTTTTAACAATTAACTTGCCTTATTATTGTCTAATTAATGATTTTAATTATTAATATTTTTTGAGTCGACTTATTAATTTAATTAATTCTAGTCCTAATACTTTCTATTTTCAGTGTGCTTCGCTAAATCGAGAGTGACTCATTTTTAGTACTAATTTTGTTAATAAATTCTAATTTTTTGTGATAAACTATGTGGAATATTATTCCCTTTGTTATAGCTACTAAGTTCATTTATATTTAAGAGGTTTTACCTCTTTTTTACGGTTTTACCATTTTTTATAAATTAGCGTGATAATATCACATTTCTTTAAGTTTTTTTTAACTTACAATTCGAGTCGAGGCATTCTGTCCAACGAAGGAAGGTTTTTCATCCTTCTTGAAAATTCTTGGTTTTTCGTTATTCTCCATGAATTCTTGATTAAAAAACTTTGGTTAAAAAATAACTTGTTGTTTCTCCTTCGCTTGTCGGATAACGAGTGACCAGTTGTCTCGAACTTTCTCGAAGTATCACGTTTCAGTTTACCCTATGTTTTAATTGTGTGGGTGTCTGTGATTGGTTATTAACCTTTGTGGTATTTTTCCATTGTTGTCTTTATTTTTTATCACCAGGCGGTAACCTTATTAGAAAGGGTTGTGTATTGTCGTGTGTTTGTATTTATTTACTTGACAATTGAAGCACTTACATTTGTCTTTCCATGGATGTGGATTCGTCTTGGTTTTGGATCTTAATCCATATTTTGACACTATTTTCGGATTTAATTCCGTTTTATTATTTTGAGTATCATTATTTTTTGTGTGCGTGCTCTTTCCCCCTTAAATTCGACAATAGACGGCGAAATTTGGATTACTTTCGTTTTTTGAAAGGGTTTTTCCTGGATTTGGATTTTTGCAGTGGAGCTCGCTTGGTTTTCCAAAAATATCTGATATTTTTGGTTTTTGATGAATTGTATTTATTAATTTACTTTCTTTCCTAGGTTCCTCTTGGTTTTTTGACCAAATCTCCTGTTCAAATTTTGGGAAATAAGGATGTAGCTCGCAAGCGTTGACCGATCTTATCGTAACATTATCTTCAAGTTTTTTCAATTGGAATTAGTTTCCTTCATGACACTCGGTTATTACATACGGCCCAGTCCGTTTATCTGTCAATTTGTCGGTAATACCTTTGCTTTTATTCGATAATACCTGAGAATCTCACCATACCAAATCAT
>JH430671.1:2756-13118 GCA_000239455.1 Strigamia maritima | reverse complement strand
ACCTTAAGGCGATATTGATGCAAAATATTTGATGGTGCAGCGCCTCTTTGAAGTGATGGTGATGAAAGTGATAAATGGTCCTTTGTTTTCGATTCCCGGTAGGAAATGCACACCTTTTCTCGTATCATTTCTGACATAAGACCCTCATTGATGACACGAGCCGATTGTCTTGTTGAGATAACGGAGGGTGCCAACAATGAAGACGCAGTTGTAAACACAGGATGAGTAGTTGTCGTCATAGTTGTGGTGGTCGGCGAAATGGTGGTTACAATTGTTGTAGTCACGGGTACAAATAGATTTCCTGGCGTAGAAGTCGCAAATGGATTTTTGGACGCGCCAGCTGGCACGTGCTCCTGGCCAACATGAGGTGCCAGTGGATCCGCTGCACGTGGGGCAGTAAGGTTTGTCGAACTTGTAGGTACAAATCCAGCACGTCTTGCCTGACTGGCTCTATTTACACCATCCAAAAGTGCTTGAACTAAGGCTGTGTGCTTCTGGTTCAAACGTTCATTGATTCGAGCCTCCATGGCCACAGCTCGTCTATCAACTAAATTCTCGAATGCATCGGTGATCCTTTGCAAAATTCGGTCCTCCAATCGACGTTCTCGCATTTCCTGACGTGAGGCAAAAACTTCATCCTCTTCTACTGTGAAGGTAGCCTTGGGCCTTGGTCTTGGGCGTGAGCTTGATGGTGTGTACGACGAGGTAGGTAGACGAGAGTCGGTACCCAAAGATGAAAAAACAGGTAATGAGGTACCAAAAAGTCCTGTCCTTGGTTGAAACTCAGGTGAATTCCCTAATACCAAATCGCTAGATCCCTCACTGGCTCTTCCAGGTCGGAAAGAGGTTGTAGTTTGCCAAGTCAGTGGCTCGATAGGCAGCTGGGATTCAGTGGGTGATGGTGTTGGATTAACTGACATCGACAATGGGGCTGTTGCATACGTTGTCACCGAAGGTGTATCACTGGTGACAGTGCAGGCGGCTCATTATCGTCCAGAAGGAATGGAGCTGTTGCATCAGTGATCCGTCGCAACTCCAAATCGATAAATGACGTCCAAATGTCATGTTGAGACAGTTCCTCAAAATCAAATGGATTCAGGATGTGTTGAATTCGGTCCATTTTGATGAAAAATAAAGTTCAATTAATAATAGGATGATAATAATCAACAAAAATGGTGATACAGTGAATTATACTTGCTTGTAGGCCTATGAAGGTTTCTTCAGTACCCAAAGGTAAGCTGTATAGTGTCCTTAAAGCGGATCCTGTCAAGTCGCCAAGTGTGAGCATTCGGAAGATGACACACTAAATTTCAATGTTAGACTATGCAGGCCCAAACCTAGATAACTCGCTGCCGTCGTGCATGGGAGTCGGGCAGCCTATAGATTTGGTACTCGCCGTTGTAAAGGACTCACAGGTTGTAAAAACACTTTGGATGAGAGGTTTAATGCGCGAAGAGGCAAACGCTCAAGCGGGTGGGTCTGCTTAGGTTTCTATCGCGCGAACACGTAGCTGGTTCAATCATGGAAACTCACACAGTTTTTAGTCGAGTAATGATGAATCACCGACAGGTGAGAAGTACCAATTCCGTATTCTAAAAAGGTGGCTTTAAGACTGATAAATTCACTGCTGATGAGATAAGTTCTACAACTCCAAAGTTGGCATTTTAGCTAAAATCGCTCATGTTATAGAGTTGTCATGACGAGAAGCATATTAAGGTGGGCTCGGTTGCGAGCTCAGACTTCAAGTGTCTAAACAAACTCGCTTGATCAGAGAAATCACCTCCCACCAGGTGGTCAGAATGGGTCAAGCCATACAAAAGTTAATAATAACTAAGGGGAGGAGAGGTGATTACTCATCACATAGGCACAACCTTAAGGTGCTAAAATAATTATGCAAATCACCTATTGGTGTGGGAATTTAAATTTTAGAATTTCATATTTTGGCCGCACGGATCATGATAACTGTTAAGGGATGGGGCCATCACTTTCTTTAGTTCAACACCTCCTGTGACACCAGGAGAACATCCACTTCCATTTTGTCTTTGTGCTTTTCTTTTGCCCTCTCGTTGCGCATCTCGTTTTTTGGCTTCAAATCGTGACTAAATCCTACTTCTTGCAAGTATGAATTCCAAACAAAAACTTCTGCATCTACGATTTGTTGGAACAATACGTTAAAAATGTCTAGTATTATGTTTTGTTTTGTGTGAACAAGTTGTTTAGCTATAATTATGTTTATTGTGTAAAGAACATATACTGAAAATGCATAAGATATTGTATTTTTATTGTTTGTAGTATAGGAATGCAAATTTGACATAATTATGCTCTCATGATTACCCAGATGTAGTGATGATATCTTAGTATTATGTTTAATTATTTTACCAACAGATGGTGTTAGTAGCAGTTGTAATGTGCCTTATGTACTGCCTTGTGTTTGTCACATGGCCTAGTCACATGACAACTGCCTATAAAAGTGTTTGCACTTCCTGTGTAGCTCACTTGCTCATGTACATCGACATGTTGAATGTCAGATTAATTTGAGTGAGTCTTTGTTTGCCCCATTAGAATAAACCTATTTGTTTTGTTATTTATTTCGTTCAGTTGTGTTAATTTATGTCTAACAATATTTCTAGTATTTTAGGTCTATGCATGTTGTTGGTTTAGTTGCTGCTGTTCGCCAAATTATTAAGCTAGAGGTTCGAATTTGACATCATTAGAAGCGCCTTGTCGAGACGAATAAGATGGCCTCAGGCGCAGCTCAATAGGCCTAACTGTTGCGGAGATATTGCCATTTTACCGCAGAGTTGTGTTTAGTGTTCCAGAAATACATGTCTTGGGGTTTTTGTTCGCAGTTTGCCACTCGTAGTTGTATTTTCGTTTTTCTTGAATGCGTTAGAACTGCAAGACGGCGACGAGTTTAATGGTGCCAAAATCAAGTCAAACGGACAAAGCGTTGAGAAGCTATTTTCGTTTTACCGGGAACGTTTTGAATCGCAATTTCTAGAAGTTTTTGCCGACTATCAATTTCACCTTTGCCGCCATATTGGATTAGGTCTTACTTCCACTGCGTAAATAGAGTCCTAGGGTGGCCAAAGTTGTACACGATTAACTTTTCATTTTGGACAAACGCCTTTTTACCCGCATCTCGGCACTTCTTGGCTTCATTCAGCAACTGGAATTTTCTCTGGCATGCCTCCTGGGTACAGTCATCATCAATATAAATTTTAGTGGATTTCAATGCGATCCGCTCAGCTAGAATTTTCGCTGGCTCTCTGATTCCATCAAATTTTCACATAAATTTCACTTTACTCTAATGCACCCGTGTCTTCACTCATAGCAACTCATCTCTGTCCATCATGTATGGTGTTTGAGCCAATATTGATGTTGATTCTGTAGAGCATTAGTTGCGGAAGTCACTCGCAACAGGATGATGCTCACTCTGAATCTTTCCAGGCATTGGTCAAATTAACGTCAAGTGAGTTGACAATTACCTCAGAACAATAAAGAACTCCATAACATTAATAAAAGTCCAAAGCATTGATGTTTTAATGCTTAGAAGTTAAAGAAACTTTCCAAATTATGATGAAGCCAGCTAGCTTGCAGGCATCTATCTTCCAGAAATACATGTCTTGGCGTTTTTGTTCGCAGTTTGCCACTCGTAGTTGTATTTACGTTTTTCTTGGATGCGTTAGAACCGCAAGACGGCGACGAGTTTAATGGTGCCAAAATCAAGTCAAACGGACAAAGCGTTGAGAAGCTATTTCCGTTTTACCGGGAACGTTTTGAATCGCAATTTCTAGAAGTTTTTGCCGACTATCAATTTTACCTTTGCCGCCATATTGGATTAGGCCTTACTTCCACTGCGTAAATAGAGTCCTAGAGTGGCCAAAGTTGTACAGCTGGTAGCAGAGGGTAATTACAGCATAGGACAACACTACAAAATTGCCCAAACAATGAAACTGGGCAATAAAAGGTAAAAATTGTTTTTTCTGAATTTTTGAATCGATTCTGTTCTTCCTATTTTTATTCTAGCACAATGGCGCACAAAGACAGTGGGAAATCAGCATCCAGTGCCATAGAAAAGCTGGACAAAAACAATTATGAAACCTGGAATATCAACATGCAGTTTTTGTTAAAAGAAAACTATTTTTGGGGGTTTTACAATGATACCGAGAAGGAACCAGCTGCATCAGCGTCCGAAGAATTTAAATTAAAACTCTACAAGCGTCAGTCAAAAGCACGAGCCATGGTTTGCAACGCAGTAGTTGATAGGTTGAAGCCACCATTGTTAAAGCTGACCATGTGTAAAGCAGTATGGGATCACCTCAAATCTCATTTTGAGCCCACATCAGTGGCACGAGAAGCTAAGTTGTTTGCCGATTTCTACAAAATTTATCGTGAGCCGAATGAAGACGTAGATCATTACGTGTTGAGAATCCAGATTGCAGCAGATTGCAGCACTTAAGATGACCATAGAGGATAAAATATGGCCTATGTGTTGATTAACACTGTCGGTGATGAGTTTGAAAATCAAATCCAAGCATACTACCAATGGTCAAAGCAGGATTTCACCTTTAAGAAAGTCTCGAAAGCATTAATTGCCGAGAGCACACACCGAGATTATGCAGCCAGAAGTGGTTCAACGAGTCCACAGGTGTTTGCAGCCTACAATAAGCCCTGACAACAGTATCAGCAGTATAGACAGCAGCCAAGCAGCAATGACAGAAAGGGACATCCATCAACAAGTTTTTACAAGTCGAGTGTTCAGTGCTTCAATTGCCAAGAATATGAGCACTTCGCTCGAGTGTCGTAAGCCACGTGTACTAAAAAATAAAGCATCTACGCAGGGTCGTGGAGCAGGCCGCTCAAAAGGTCGCGGTAGTGGTAAGCATGTGACGATCCGATATTCGGGGAAATTACCAAGTGATAATAACCTCGAAATACCGACTAAATCACTAACTACTACGCGAGATTTGGAAGTGATAACTTGGTGTGTGGAAATTGTACGGAAACTCAAAGGGAAAATATACACATAGCTTATCAAAACATAACAATATGAATTTATTAACAGAGCACTGACTAACAAGTTACTTATACAAATCTAAAGCCAGGAATAGTATACTATCGAACAGAATATAACAATATAGATACATGAGGGTGAATCTGGATTTTGTCTAGGTCTGGAACTCTATCTGTCATTCCTGGTTTGTCTGAAGTGGTTCTAACAGGATTAGGATGGAAGATCGATCCGACTAACGGTTGACTTTTGACTGTATTCGTCACAAGGTTTGGGCTGACATTGCCGAGTGACAATGTGTCCCAGACAGATGACGGTCGATAATCTGGCCATCTGACCAGAGTGTCGCTAAGAAGGCAATACGATAACATAAATACCGTAAACGAGAGTTGAGTGTGGTGTCGCATGGGTCAAGTAACCCACTTGGCCTTCATCCGTATAGTCTGGCACTCCGCATCGCGACTAACACGTTAATAGATAATTATCCAACCCAAAATAGAATGGTCACGATAACTGGCATGTCCAGATCAACAATCACCACTCTCCGATGTGTCACAACATCATGTCATCATCACTTTTGTATATTCGCGGTACATTGGCCTTCATAACATAAATGCTATGGCTCACTACGGTCTTTACGGTTGTTGCACCTGCCGGTTCGAGAGTCTTAAAAGCGTACTGAAACCACGTCAACTAGGTAAATCTGAACATAATATCAAAATATCTTTAAGGGTAATCTGGAACCAAATAGAGCTCTGCAAGCCCTTTTATAGTGGTCGCTCACTTGGTGGTCAGCCTGTGTCCAATTGAACATCAGTATGACCATTGGAGGCGGGCACTATAAGCTTAACTATGACATACAGGGAGTTGGGCCAATCGGTACAACTTCCTGCCAGAGTCCAAGTGAACTCTGCTTGACCAGGGTCAAGGGTCATCTACACCAACTAGGAAATAGGTCGCAGGTGCGACTAATTCCCAAGCTATACATGAAAAGAGTAATTGTTGTAGGGAATTCCTTACAACACTTTCCCTAAATAATAATCACTTTTACAAGTGATTTCCATCCAATGTATAAATAATAATGTGAAATATTATTATTTATCATAACAATAAATATACACTCTTTTATGAATTATTTACTTGTCAAACTAATATAATTAATCATGAAAACCAGAAATAGGCTTAATAACTAATTAGAGTTTGGATATGGCGTGGCTGAATAGTCAGCGCCATTTAAATGTAGAATAATAATTTGTTTCCGATTTTGGACCGTCACAAGCAGAACATATAACCAACACAAAAAGTCTACATTGTGAAAGTGCATACGAACTTATCATCACCAAACATATAAACTGAATGTTCAGTGCAAAGTGAAAGTGTTGTGTCAAATGTTAGTAATCATAAAGTGTCTAATCATAATTTACTTAAGGTTAAAGCAAGTCATGCCATTAATTATAATGACAGAGCATCAAATCACATCTGTTGCGAGAGATCCTCGTTTTCTAGCTTTGAATCTTGGTCCCCTAGTAAGATTGAATTAGGAGAAGGTTACTCCACTATAACTGGTAAAGGGACGGTAGAACTCGAGACCCAAGTCCGAAGTCAAGCATGTCAAGTGATGTTAAAAGATTTCAAAAGAAATTTGATATCAGTTGGGAAGATAGATCGAGCAGGCTCGCATGTTCATGTTTTTTGTGGTTTATTACAAGTGTATAAACGGAGTCCTCATTCATGCAAAAATACAAGAGGATAATTTGAATAAAGTAATTGGAAAGGTTAACTCAGTTGTTATTAATAATAAAATTCAAAAGATTAACGGAATCAAAGTTGAGCATGTCAGAGTAAATGAGAAAATCAGATTGATATTAATTTGAATTCCAAACCAAGTGTTGTTGATAATAGGATTAAGACGAGTGATTTACGGAACAAAACCTTTTTAGAAAAAGTACCAAATGACGTCGTAGTAAGGAATTATGTAGTTTTATGTTATTTGTGTCATCAGAGATTTGCTCATCCAAATTATAGGAGACTAGATACAATGAGTAAAGATAACTGGGTTTATGGTCTTGAGTATAAAAAGTCAAAGAATGTCATGTGTGACATTTGTCGGACAGCGAAAGCAACCAGAGGCTCTTTTCCAAGCGACGGGCATAGAGTAGCCGACAAGCCCCTTCAGTTGTTGCACATGGATGTCTGGGGAAAAGCGCCAGTTACCTCCTTTGGTGAAGCAAACTACTTGTTTACCATAGTAAATGATGCAACGCGTTTTGTGTGGATTTTTCCTATGAAGACCAAAGATCAGGTTTTTGGGATTTTCAAAACATTCCAACAACGCGTAGAAAGGCAATTTGGATATAACAACGCGGAGGAGACTTTGAACAGTACATGGCTAGAATTGAAATCAAAGCAGAAAGGACCAACCCATATACACCAAAAATGAATGGTACAGCCGAACGTCTCAACCGTACAGTTTTTGAAGAAGTCCGGGCGATGATAGAAAAAAATTCATTCCACAAGAATTATGGGCAGAATTAGCGGTAACACTGGTTTATTTGAAATACTGTTATCCCCATAGTAGAATTGGATTTAAAATTCCCCAGATCAAGTTACAGCAAAAAGAAATGTCAGGAAGACATTTGACGAAATCAGGATCACTATGCCATGTTTATATAAACAAAATGAGGAGGAATAAATTAGAACCCAAGGTCCTGGATTGGTTTCTTGGTAGGGTACGCATTGGATACTAGAGGTTTTAAGGTTTGGAACCCAGAAGATAACACAGTTACAGAGACCAGTTATCCATCGACGAAACAAGGAATTGGAAGTCTTTTCAGGGTCCAAGTCTGTCTGAAGATGAGCAAAATATTATCCAAATGCAAGATGAAGACAAATTTTCAATGCGACAGGATTTATAACTTAAAATAGCGATGACAGTGATAATGATGCAGCATTTCATTATACACCGCCAGGAACCCCAACTCGTAAAGGAGTTCAGCCTCTAGCTCCTGAAATACTCTCAGCAGGTCAAGCACATCGAAGAGATGATCGCAAAGAAATAATAGATGTTTTTCATACGCTGTTAGCACCTGCAAAAGCTCAGAAGACAAAAAGGCGTCATCCCAGATTAGCAGTACGAGTCGAATCTCATGATGATTGGGATTGAGAAGAAGTTCGACGCACGTCAGGAACGTCAAAGGGTTGAATAGATGTTTATTATTACACACCCAAAGGGAAAAGATTGAGGTCCAAATGAGAGGTCATCAATTACTTCGAAGACCGGGGATTAAGATACAATATCGATGATTTCAATTTTGTCCCAACAGATCCGATATTACCAGAACTTTATGTAACTCTTTCGAGCTCGTTAGAAGATGATACGACTAGTTCATCAGACGAAAACCATATCACCTCAACTGATAGTAATATAGCGACTCGTCGTTATCAAGTTAAAGCTCATGTTGCAGTGATTGAGTCGAAGACCTATGAAGAAGCAATAGCGACGTCAGAAAAGAAGAAATGGACTGAGGCTATTAATGAAGAATTGAGTACATTCAAAGAGAGGGAAATTTATAAAGAATACCAAAGCCACTAGCCAATAAATGTATCCTTGGAAGCAAATGACTCTTTAAGGTCAAGAGAGATGCAGACGGAAACATTACCAGATATAGAGCAAGCAAACAGAAACATGGAGTGAATTACGAAGAGGTGTTTTTACTAGTTGTGAACTTTACCTTGATACTGTTGGAGAGGTCGGATTTGCGAGTTGAGAGATGTTTGATTTATTTATTTATTTGATTGTCAAAGTTTAATTATTTAATTATTACTTTGTTTTGATTTAATTTACTTTTGTGTAATTTGATTGATTTGTAGATTTGATTATTTATTTATTTGTTTTGTTTTGCTCTGAAAAAGAGCATACAAGAGGAGTTATTATTTTCTATTTGTTTTGATTATTGACTATGAGTTCCATTTGATTTCTATTTATAGAGTTTATTTTATGATTGATTACATTTGTCTTTATTTGATTTTAGGAACTCTATGTTTGATGGATTGGCCTTTATGAGCAAGTAGCTCAGCCCCTGACTTCTTCTACGTCGTTCTTGAACTGCCAGCAGAGAGCCGAGATAGGCCCACATGTGAATGTGGTATTCCAGTGTGTGCCAGACCAGTGACCGCCAACCGAGCTGCAGATAAGACCGGTTTTATGGCGAGCGTTACACATGAGCTGCGGTGAGCGCCAAGCGGGAAAAGTGAACCACCCAACAGATACGCCTACTGTTTTGTTTATTTCGTGGCTGGTAAAATACTCAGCTTGATGTTAAATGCGCTTACTGTTGTGGGAAGCTAGATATTCTGGTACACATGTGTGACGGTTCAATACCGTAGTAACTTATAAAGTTGCCACTAGAGGGCGCGATTTGCTAAAATCGCGCCAGATTCAAAATAGGAAAATTTAAGTTTTATGAAAATAAAATGTTTATTGTATGATAAAATATTTAAGTAAACATTCTTTCTATTTTGATAAATATAAGAGAGAATTATACAATGAATAGGTGTGTTCATTGTTAAAGAAAAAGTTACGAGAAATCATCGATAACAGTGATTATTGTATTCAAACAATAATAAATGTTGTTGTGAAATGTTTATTTAATTAAATTAAGACTATTTAGGGATAAGAATACTTTAAAATATGAAAATAAATAAAGTTAACCCTAAATATTACCATGTGCTTTTTGAATATTTTAGATATTTTATGGGGTTCACATAACTTTGATCAAGGAGTTGATTTGATTGGATCAACTCATTATGACTCACTGATATGCAAATCAGCTAATCTGCTTATCAGTATTCTGGCTCCCTGATTGGGGGAAATTCAAGAAACCCCATGGTTTCATAGTATATAAGCTCCTGCAAGAGCTGATTCTGGTCCTCTGTACTGAATTAATGTTGAATCTATATGATTGTCTATGTGTAACTTGTACCTGTAACCATTCAGAGTCATTTTTATCACCTTTTTGCTTTAAATACGAACCGGCAGGCTGTCAACACCAAATTAAAGTAGGTATAATGCCCTAAAGACCGTAGTTGCCGGGCCTGAAAAACCCGAAGGTAAATGTACCGAGAAAATACTTGTGCTTTTGCATGTAGGCCAGTCTTATTGGACAAAACTTGATTGTATCGAGTCCGCTCGGACCGAGCAGCAACCGCTACCTGTATCAGGAGTGGGCGCTAACTGTCACGTGCTTCGGCACCGTTTGAGAACAACGCATTCGGTTTGATGCGGCGCGCCCGACTCAATCATGACGGCCGAGGAATTCCCTTTGAATTCCATAACCGACTTCTTCCCG
>JH430667.1:225500-241159 GCA_000239455.1 Strigamia maritima | reverse complement strand
TTCGTTATTTATTACGAATTCCCATTGGCCTTCTTCTTGGCACACTGCAGTCGTCAGTCTACTAGAGGTCCCAGAAAACCTTTGTGTACCTAGCAACCGGTCGACAGTCGCCAAATCACAGGCACATCTAGAAATTTAAAATTAAGAAATATAAGATTAAAAAATACAGTTGTTTAGTGAGAACTGAGAATATGGTTTAAAAAATATTTGTAAATTTAAGAATTTTCATTTATAAAAATGGAATTTTGCAGCTTAATGCTTAAAATGCGACTTACACTAAAAACTGAATTGTGCAGCTAAAAATTCAATTTTGCAGCTTAAAAATTCAATTTTGCAGCTTAAAAATTCAATTTTGCAGCTTAAAAATTCAATTTTGCAGCTTAAAAATTCAATTTTGCAGCTTAAAAATTCAATTTTGCAGCTTAAAAATTCAATTTTGCAGCTTAAAAATTCAATTTTGCAGCTTAAAAATTCAATTTTGCAGCTTAAAAATTCAATTTTGCAGCTTAAAAATTCAATTTTGCAGCTTAAAAATTCAATTTTGCAGCTTAAAAATTCAATTTTCCAACTAAAATTCAATTTTGCATGCAAAAATGCATTTCGAAACCACAAAATAAACCTATACCCTCATATCAAACACGCAATTCTCATTTTTTGGCCACATGCACCCAAATTCCTAAATTACATCACACAACACACAAAACTCCATGCCAACCTTGACATTTCTTCGTCCGAGACGTTATCCTTCTCCCAATTAAACAGCGCAGTACCCAATAATAGCCCAAAAGGCCGTTGCTTTATCGCGAGTCGACGACTCAGCTTCGAGACCATCGCTCGCACGCTTTTATCCGAATAAAGCTGACTGTACAAAACCCAAATTTGGTAAGCGCGGCGCAGCCGTTGAGCGACAACGAATTCGCATTGCTCGGACAAGTGGCGCTGTAATATTCGCACGTTTTGAATAGCCAGTTGTGTAGCTGGGAGTATCGTGTGGCGGTCTGCGGTCTGGCGATCGTCGTTGATGCCGCGCTGTGTTCCACTGGTTCCACAGTGCAATTCTGCAATTTGCCAATATTTTCGCTTGGGTTTGGCTGCTGCTGCTGTTGTTGCAGGTTGTCTTGCATTGACGGAAGTTTGATAGAATTCCTCGGATCATGATTTGGTTTTTTTTCCAACTGGATAAATGTTTTCAAGTTACACCTTATTCGCATGTGGTTCTATTTCCGAGACCGACTAGTTAGTCATAGGCGCCGCCATCTTTTTTTGAGAGTTAAGTTAGTAGAGCCGCAGAAACGATATATTAGATTGTGGTTGAATTTGTGAAATTTCGCCCGCTAGATGGCAGCGCTTGCACCCTATGATTTAAGTTGAAAATCAAACTCTGCATTTATTTTTATTATTAATATTTATTTCTTTTATAAGATAAGAATCTTCTAGTAAAATCAGTTTAAGTTGCCCATGACATGGACTTATCAACACATGCCTAATGTCGAATTATGATAATCAGATCGAAATGTCTGCAATTCTGGACAAATCTTTTGAATGCAGTCCATGTAGGCTACCGGCTATGTAAAGATATAATAAAATATAGATTAAAAATTTGAAAATTGTATCAATGTTAGAACTTACATCTTCAGTGTCAGGACCTAAAAGAGCACGACAAGAAGAAAGTTTTTCTTTGAGTGAATTTTTCACCTATTAATCCGTGGTATTAATCGCAAGTCAGTTATTAACTTACTTATATTTATAATAAAGAAAAAAAAGTACGATTTTGGTTGTTGGTACATTACTCACTTTACAGGTAGAAAGGCTTTCCAATAAATTCACGAGTTTATCGTGATCTATTCCAGTGACCTCCTTGTCGTCTACGACCCACTTTTTTTGCTATGGTAGATAAATAATAAAACTTGTAAAAATAATAAATAAACTCAATTGTGCTATAATATTGACTAATTATGAAGCATGAATAGTAATCCCAAATTTCCTTCATTTTTGCATTTTTTGATCAGTTTTTGATCATCATTATTGCTCCAAAAAACTGCATTATTACATCAAAAGCAGCAAAACAACTGCAATTGCAATAATGATGTGCAGCATGTTTAGAAAAAAATCTGATGATGTGAAACAATTGTGAAAAATGTTTGTCAAGTATATATACAAGTTGACATGTTTGTAACAGGATAAGCTTAACAAAAATGTGTTTTTGTCATGTGTCATGCGACAAATGCGATAGGAAATTATGAAAAATTATCCTCCTTTTAAAAAAATAAAAATAAAAAAAACGAACAAGTTTTTGTTAATTCAAAATTTATTCATTTTTTAAAGAGATTTCCGCCTGAAAATGTAATTAATTTCGACAAAATTTTTTTTTAGGTAATTATAGGTACGTAATAAGGAAATAGATACCGGTAACGAAATTTTTGTTACTCAATAATGATTTTTTAGTTTTACATGGCCTTGTTGAGATTGAAAAAAAAAAACAGACAAAAGAATTTTATTTTATTTGCATTCTCGAATTATTCAAGTACGGTACTACAGTATATGCGAAGATTGCACAGCGTGTGCAGCAGAGAAGCGAACATCTGCACGTATAGCAGAAAAGCTTACAAGTGTAATTAAGGAGGACATAAAACGAGTGCTGATGTACCGCATAGTCGCAATGACCAGAAACTTGTTAAATTCGACAATATTTGATTCTTTTTATTAGACAGTTGTGAGTTCGAACAATTTATTTACATACATAACAATTTTTATTTCCATTTTCTGGAAAAGTATTATCAAAAAAAAAAATAAATAAATATAAAAATAAAAAAACTATTGACAATATTTTTTTTTCTATTACGGATCATCCAGTTGCCTCGTCGTCGACGCGAATCTTTCTTAACAAATGCGATTAATCGTTTTAACACTCTCGTATTGTGTAAATTATTACGTCGTGCAATTTGAATTGTCATATTTAAGTGAGAAACGGCTTTTGTTAGTGCTCTTATAATACTTCTGTGGGTTTTCACATCTCCTTTCTCGACGTTTACTGCTCTGAAGAGAGTATGCATTACTCCATCAAGCTTATTCGAATTGTATTTTTTGATTTCTTCGAATTTTCTATTAATTCTTTTGTTGTGCATAAACATCCACATTCGCAAATGTTGGACTGAAACATCGAGTAGACTGTTGTCAACAGTGTCATTCAGACCTGAAATTCAGTTCAATATTAAATTAAAATTCTTAATTTAAGTAATTAAGATTTACTTATTTTAGATCTCTCACTATCCTCATGACAAATAATTTCACAATTTGTCATCAGAGTTATTACAAATATTCCAATCGCTAAGGTAAAAAACAACCAATTTTTTGCCACGTTTCCAATTTGGGACAAATACATTTGAGTCAGTGTATACTCAGTTTAAATTACAAGATGAAACATCAACTTCTTTCTTATTAACCATCTTCAAAATTTTGACCAGTAAACTATTCTAGTTTTACATATTTGTCTCGAAAAGAATCACAATGTTTTTGAATCGGGCGTCATTTTCTAATTCAGCGGTGTCATCTAGTGAGAGTGTGAAACATGTAATTCACTATTCGTAAATACTTAAAAACTCGGATAAAGTATTGTAATATTTTATAAATAAAATAAAATACTTTCACATTTAAATTGTTTTTTTTTTTTATTTTAAAGTTGTAATTTGACAATTGAGGATTGCAAGGATTGCAAACTAAAACAAAAGTTCAAAGGTCGTCGTGGGCGCCAATATGGCGGGTTGTTTATTTTCAGCTTTTAGAGGATCTTTCCTTTTCAAAGATGTCATTGCAGAGATAACCACTAAAACGACTAATTAAAAATAAGTCGATTAATTCGAAATGCCGGGAAAAGTGAAAGTACGAATTTTTGCGGGCAGAAATTTGCCCGTGATGGACAAATCGAGCGAAACATCCGACGCTTATGTGGAAGTAAATTTTTCAATTTTTCCCATCGTTAAATTCCCATTTTAAAATTTATATTATTACAGATCAAACTGGGAAATACAACATTCAAAACGGAAGTATGTCGCAAAACGTTGAATCCAACATGGAACACCGATTGGTTTAAATTTGAAGTAAAAAAAAAAATAATAAAAATTTATAATAAATTATAAAATAATTATATAAATTGCAGGTAGATGATTTAGAATTACAAGATGAACCTTTACAAATACGGTGAAATTAATATGCAATTGCAAATAATTATTTATATCATAAAACTAGTCAATATTTTACAGAATTATGGATTACGACACGTACAGCGCTAATGACTCGATCGGACGAGTTTACATCGATTTGGGTCCATTATTATTACCGCAAAACATCGGGTCAATAATGGCCGGTTGGATACCAATTTTTGATACAATGCACGGTATCGAAATGATTTTTTTTAAATGAAAATGTGTATTTTACAATTTTTTTGTTTTATTTTTTAAATTTTAGGTATTCGTGGTGAAGTAAATGTCGCAGTTAAAGTCGATCTTTTTTCTGATTTCAACCGTTTCCGGCAATCTTCATGCGGAGTACAGTTTTTCTGTTGTAAGAATTCATTATATAGTAGTTATATGGCTCAAATAAACTTTTAATATAAAAAAAATTTAGGTTCATGTATTCCTCAAGGCTTTCTAGTGTACGCATTCCACGGATTTGTAGAAGAACTAGTGATTAATGACGATCCGGAATATCAGTGGATCGATAAAATACGAACACCTCGAGCATCGAACGAGGCGAGACAAACATTATTCTCGAAATTATCTGGTAAATTGAAGAGAAAAGTAGAAAATTTATATTTTTTTCATTAAATTTAACGAATTTTGATCTATTTTATAGGTGAAGTTCAAAGAAAAATCGGTTTAAAATCAGTTGAATTGGGAGGAAATGCTGTAATCGGTTACCAACTTCGATTCGACCTTGAAGGTGAATCTGGTATCGTGGTGCGCGGTATTGGTACGGCCGTTACGCTTATCCGTCAGACACAAGACTCAATTTGTTTGTCTCCTTCACCGACCAAAGATGGTTCCAGAGAGTGAGAGCCTTTTTTTTCTTATTTTTTAAAAAAAGGGTTGTCGTACTATATTGTATTTTATTATCATTTATTTTCATTTTATTATTGTTTTCTTCGGCTTTTATCACTGCTGATTGTTTATTTTTTTATTATCAATGTTTGGTATCGAATTTTGGCATTGAAATTCCATATCCTAAATTCAGGCTTAAAAAAAAAATCACAAAAATAATTGTAAAAAGGCACAAAAATAATTGAAATAATGCCAGAAATGGCGAAAATAAGCCGGAAATGGCAAAAAATAATTGAAATAATGTCAGAAATGGCGAAAATAAGCCGGAAATGGCAAAAATAATTGAAATAATGCCAAATGTCATTGAAATAATGCCGGAAATGATAATTTTCAATGTCATAAGTTGAGAATTCGGAGAACTATGTCAACAACTGTCATCCTATGTCATGGTCGCGAGCACGATCGTTGTCATTTTCACCTCTCTTCGTGTCTCTACCTCTAATGCATATACTAGATTAATGCCAACCATAGAGAAAAAAACCTTTTAAAAATTAACACATTTTTATTTTACTTAGGTTAACCATGCAGGATCCCTCATTCCGATTCCCCACATTCCCAACATTTCGCACTGCACCTCTAGCCAAATCTCCGATGAATAAGTTTTCAGAATCTCGTCGCCTTACCTCACCCCGAATCTCTCTCACTCCTCTAACCAAATCCCGCATTTCAGCCCTCTCGAACCGACTGAATAAACGCCGCCACCGATCGCAATCCATCGGCTCCGGCTCCGGCTCCGGCTCCGACGACGCGGTGCCGGCGCCCGACAATTACAGTCCTCCGTTACCTCTGACCGACTCTTTAAACTCCTACGTTCCTAATCCTGCATCGTATCCTAGCAGTAGCGGTAGCAGTAGATACAATTCTGCTCCGACTAGTCCGACCGGTTCTCTGCCAAACTCCGTGCTTCATGGATCTGCTCCGTCCGATCATGTTGCAACAGGCAACATTTCAAAATCCCCTCTTTGCTACAGGTCGCTTATTCCTGAAGATACTACCATGGGCTCGCCTAACCCGAAATCCAATCTTAAGAATGTTGTATCATGCGTTTCGCGCCGCTTGTCCGATTCCGAATTGAATTTTGCAACAAAGGGTAAAAAAAAAAAAAAAAAATAAATAAATAAATAAATAAATAAATAAATAAATAAAATAAAAAAAAATCTTATTAATAAAAATGTATTTTTAAACAATTTTTTTTTTCAATTTAGGTCCTTTCATTGAATCGTTAGGAGGAAGAAGTTTATCTAAGCAGTTTTTACACACTGAAAATGTAAGACGGAATCATGTCAAGAGCATGTTAATTTTGACAATTTGACAATCATGAATTTATTTTTGTAGGAATATCCATTTTTTACGTTATCACAATTGCCAATTGGTTTTATCCATCATCTAGGAGGCGTAGTTTCGGCCAATTCAGTTAAATTATTAGGAAGAATTAATAATCCAGGTATTTTATGTTGAGCTTTGCGTGAAACTAAATTTCAAAATATTATATTTTGTTTAAGTAGAAGAACCTGAAGCTCGGGACGCTTGGTGGGTGGAAATTCGGATGGAGATCCGCTCGCATGCGCGCGCTCTTGCTTGTAATGTCGTTTTAGGATATACAGAATCGACAAGTATTTGGTATGAAATAAAAAACAAAATGTCTGAATTTTTTTTTTTAAATTTTAATGAGAAAATCTGATTTAGCGATGATTTATGCATTCTATCTGCAAGTGGAACTGCCGCTATTGTTTCGGCGCATCAACCAGAGTCGGAGAAAAGAGAATTAGAGTGGAACAAAAGGAAAAATTTAGCTGACAGGTGAAATTTATTCATTAATTTTTATCCTAACCTAAGTAATTGAATTTAATTGATTTTTCTCATTCAGAGACGAACTATGTGATGTGTGTCACATTCCCTATAGTGAATCCAGCATTCCATTTCCAGTCACCTTATCACGATGCGCTGTTTGCAGGAAAGGCAAAGTTCCAGATGTTTTATTTGCAACTATAGTTCCTCCTATTGGGATTCCAATCACGGGTAAAGGATGCTTGATACAAGCCAGAGTGTGCCGAATTAAGAAAGATAGCAAAGGAGAAGCAAACGCCAAGGAAATAAGTGATGTATATACAATAATAATTGAAGAAAAAGAAAAATTTTGTGCTGCTGTTTTAATTGAATTTCTTTCAAGAGTTTACCATTTTTACAATACGAACTTCATCGCCAACTCCTGAATAAACTTAAAGTTAAAGGCATGAATGCTCTTTTTGGGCTTAAAGTCCAAGTTACGGTCGGATCTAAAGCACTTATCGCTATTGCAGTGAGTAAAAATTGATGAGATTTATCAAGTTTTATTATTATTATTATTATAGAATGAAATAATTTGTTTTAAAGACAGCAACAGCTGTCTATCTGACGGCTCTTCCATCTTCTCAAGTGCCTAAAATAATTTGGGGAAAGGTAAAGGTAAATGAGTAATTGTTGATCTAAGGCTGGGTTCTCACTTGTGTTCACACTACCGTATTCCCTCGGAAACAACGGCACGCTGGTAAAGGTGAGTTTGACCAGATTTTGAAAAGTGGATAACTGGGCATTTTTAATCGGTGCCGTAAAATTCGAATCGGTGCCGTAAAATTCGAATCGGTGCCGTAAAAAACCATTAGTTATGAAACTTATTTTCTGACTATTTTGGACTCAAATTATCCGGCATAACTGATAATTCGAATTATCCGGCACCCTGGTCAGACTCGCTATTATCCGGCAAGCCGTTGTTTCCAAGGGAATTCGGTAACAGTAACAGTAAAGCAAGTAGAGGTCCCTGTGAAAAAACAGACCTCTGGCAGCTGTAATCACATGAGCCGCTGTTTTACTTCTTACTGTTACTGCTAGTGTGAACACAGTGAGGCAACCCATCCTAACGCTTTATTTTTATTTTGGGTTTTTTCCTTCAGACGACGGATGATGCGCACATACTCGAAGATTTCCAGAAACAAATTCAGGATATTGCGCATAAAAATCGAGTGACTTATAAGTTGATGGTTGGGCCTGTAAATTATTTAATTTTGTTAATAAATTTTGTTTATATTTACTTTTTTGTTGCTTTTGCAGTTGCCGGATTCGCATCAAGTTGTGAGCAACGACGACGACGACGATGATTCGAATGATGATATGCCTGAATTGGATTTGTCTGCGGGAAATAAGGATGCTTGTGTGCTTGAAATGGATGATTCAGAGGACGTGGACATTTTATGTCTTCTGAATGATCCATCTACACCAAACGGCTTTGAAATTGTTAATATTGAAAGTGTTCCTGGGACTGATAATTTAATTCGAAATTTGCAGGTGATTATAGTTATAGATTTTTAGAAAATTACGGTAAAATTTACAAAATTATTATTTCTTTTTAAAAAGACTTTTTGTCGAATTTGGCGTTCTCATTTACCCACTGGTACAACATCGTGCAGGGAATTATCGCAAAATCTCGACAACATAATCCAATCACTGTTTTTCAAACTGCGTAAAATGGTCCCATGCGCCATATGCAATCTTCAATTTATGGTGGAATTACCAGAAGATGATGAAATTCAGGTCACAACGTTCGGAATTGCAGTCGGTTTCGGCGAACCGATAGCGAAAACAAGCAAATCGAGCCAACTTGAATCCAGTAAACAGCCAATCGAGCCTTCCCAATATAAATAATTTTTTTTTTTCTAACATTTTAAAACATAGGATCATCCAATTCAGAACTTGATTTTATTTTTCCAATAGAAGTTGAACCAGCATCCACTAGCAAAACGAAAATCAAAAGAAACTTCACTTATCACGTAATAATTACTTCACTTAAAATTCAAATTAATCAAAATAAATTTTTAAAAAAATTCTTAACACTAGACAACCAATCGCGATAGAGTCGGCATCGACATCAGTCCCTTGTCGTACGTCCCCGGTTCTTCAGTCGACAAATATCTAGGGAATTTGAATTGTTTTTTTATTCGCGAGAGCACTAGCGTCAGAGAGGTGAACATTACTAAAAGAATTAAAAATTAAAAATTAAATAAAAAATAATTTTTTTTTATTTAGAACGGTGGTTTCGGTGGATTCGTGCAGAGTTTTATAGCCGAAGTTCTCGCCGTCATCCGTGCACAAGTAGCTGCACTCGGCGGCAACGCTTTAGTTTCTTATTTCATGAACGAGTGTGTTTTACTACATAATCCTCATAAAAATCAGGTAGGAATAAAAAATAACGTTATAATCTTTTAATTATTCTATCATTCTAATAATTATTTCCAGGGTCAATGTTTGGTCAACGTTGGTGGTGATGTCGTCCAAGTGTTAACGCCACTCCAGTTGTTGCAACCGGAAGACAAAAACGAAGAGAAAATTGAGAAAAAAAGACTAGCTTAGAACTTAGAAGTTACAGAAATTATGTTGTAATTTATTATATTATATTATATTATATTATATTATATTATATTATATTATATATCAATTTGCAACTTCATTGTCTGCGTGACATTTGAATTGAAGGAAGTTATAAGATGGAACTCTCGACCATATTAATTGAAAGAATTAAATTTATTTCAGAGTATTTTCGTATTTTTTATTACAGAAAAGTTTATTTTAAGCAGCTAAAAAGATCTGAACCAAAAAAATAAACTTACCATTAGGGATGCACCGGATCCCAGATTCCGAATTTCACCAAATTTTGAATTTATTTAAATTCCGAATACCGGTCGAATACCGGATTATTTCATCTGAAAATCCCGAACACCGGATGTACACCGGATCTCAAAACCGAATTTAAAAAATTTAAAAAATTTTAATTTTAAAACATTTTAAAAAATTTAAAAAATTTAAAAAAATTATAAAATAAAAAATTATTATTAAAAGACACTTTATTTATAATGTTATTATTTCTATACAACTAAATTTCGACCAAATACCGAATTTTGCCTAATTTTTGTTTAAAAAAAAAAAATTTCCATTAGTAGGTAAAGTGCATCTCATAAGTTTAGAGACAATAATTTTTTTTAAATATCTAATTAAAGGGATTCATTCTTTTAAAAATAACAGAAAACCAAGGATGTAGACCTGAAATAACACACTTTAATAAAAAAATCAGATGTTCAATCTATAAGAATAAAATAATACACTAAAAATTCAAAATAAGGTACAAAATTCTTGTCTCAAAAGTTTAGATAATCACTGAATTTAGCGGTTTGCATTTGATTGGAGATGCAAATTAGTATACAGAGTAAATTTGCATATTCTGAATCAACTGAAACCAATACAGTTTATAATCAAGATGCCTAAGCAAAAGCAATTCACACATGACGAAGTGATTAAAATTTGGCAATTAAAGGCAAAGGGAAGAACAATTGATGAAATTTCAACTGAAATTGGACGTTCCAAGCCTGGAATTTATAAAATCATGGCTAAAGGAAATGACCATCATCCTAAAAACGATCTGGCAGACCCAAATCCACTTCAAATCGAGATGATCGAACCATTATCAGGCTGGCAGCGACTGGGAAACTATCTCTAAGGCAAATTAGCAAGAAATCTGGGCTTAAAATATCCAAAGACACTGTCCACCGTCGTCTGAAATCGAATCCAAACATTGAGTTAAGAAAACTGACCCGTAAACCACCACTAACTCCAGCACATGTGAAGGCACGATTGGAATGGGCCCAGAAACACATGACCTGGAAGAATGAATGGATTTCTGTGATGTTTAGTGACAAAAAAGTGGAATCTGGATGGGCCCGATGGTTGGTCCTCTTACTGGCAAGACATCAGGAAAGAACCCAAGTCATTCTTCAGTCGACAGATGGGGAGGGGTTCCGTAATGGTGTGGACTGGCTTGGATTTAATGGCACCACCAATCTGGCATTTGTAACAGGTCGCCAGAAGTCAGAAAATTACCAAGCAACCCTCAAAGAATATTTGCTGCCATCAGGAGAGTTTATTTGTGGGCCAGAATGGATTTTTCAACAGGACAATGCACCAATTCACAACTCAAATCAACTGCTAAGTGGTTTGAACAAACAAAAATAAAGGTGATGAAATGGCCTGCTCGTAGTCCAGACCTCAATCCCATCGAGAACTTATGGAGTATTCTTTCTCGAAGGGTCTACGCTGGTGGTAGACAATTTTCTACTGTCACAGAATTGAAAGCAACAATTGAGAAGGCCTGGTACGAGATTGAACCAGAAATCTTACAAAAATTAGTGACAACAATGCCAGATCGCATATTTGAGTTGATCAGAGTTGGTGGGAAGACAATAAACCGCTAAATTCAGTGATAATTCAGTCATTATCTAAACTTTTGAGACAAGAATTTTGTACCTTATTTTGAATTTTTGGTGTATTATTTTATTCTTATAGATTGAACATCTGATTTTTTTATTAAAGTGTGTTATTTCAGGTCTACATCCTTGGTTTTCTGTTATTTTTGAGAGAATGAATCCCTGTAATTAGATATTTAAAAAAAATTATTGTCTCTAAACTTATGAGACGCACTTTAGCTACTAGCTGCATTGTTTCTAGGTTCGCTTCCAGCCACCGGATTGGGCACCAAAATATCAGAATTCTCCTTCCTGTTGTCAATGAGTTTTCTCCAGATCCACTGGATTCCCCCCATAGATTGGCAAAACTTGGTCTTAGTCTGGAATTCGCTGCAGGACCCTGGAAATGGGGAAGATATAAATGATGGAAGAAGAAAAAGGAAACTAAACTGCAAGAAATGTAGTCCCCATTTAGCCTATTTAAATGAAACTATAGATTACACAAAAACAACAATAGGACCTCAACTCAAAGTGAGTTTTATGAGAAACTTTGGAATAAATTTGAAAACATTTGATAATTTTCTACAAAATTTTAGAAAATTTTAGAAATTATGATTCACATCATACATATATATACTGTCAAAATTCTGTTTAGAAAATGTCAAATTTTCATTTTTTTGCTTTAGGGTGATAAGACCATACATTTAAGTGTAGAGCAGAAAAAACAACCAATGGGGGTTTAAAAAAAAACCGTCAAATAATATAAAATCTCATTAACTAAATAAAAATTATTTATTAGCCTATGGAAATTCTTTTTTTATTCATACAGCTTAGAAAAAACGTCATAGCTACCAATTACCAAGAAGCCATCAAAGTTTGATCAAGATCAAAACTCCTGGATTGTTTAGCAGTTATTTATTTGGGACATCTAGTGAGCAACTCCAACATTAATTATTATTTATTAGATAATAAAACCTCAAAATAAACATGTGGCTACTTAAAAAAAAAAAAAAAAAAAAAAAAAAAAAAATTAACCTATAATCTACGTGATCCTCCAAGACAGATTGAATTTAAAAATAGAACACATGTTACATTTATATCATACTCATTTAAATGTCTCATTTTAATGCAAAATCGTATCTGAGAAAAAAAAAATTATAAATATACTGTCTGCATGCTAAAAATAAAATTAAAAAAAAAACAAAAAAACACAAATACAAAACTAAACAAAGATAAAAAAAACCTTAGTCAAGAACAATTCCCCAATCACGCGACACATGTCTTTTACATTTTCAGGGGCCGGCGACCGCCGCATTTTTGATGCGGGCGCATAATTTGCATGCTCCATGTGAACCTTCCCGGGTCATCGCTGATAAGAATCAGGTGAGCTAACCCCAGAACGTCACTCCACCAAGTTACGTAACCGACCCCAAGGCCTCCTGTCTCGGATGGGACGGTTGATTCATGGCTATGTTAATAAAAAAAATTGCAAAAATTGACATTTAAAGTGTTGAAATTAACTAATATTGGATGGGCTTCACTGCAACACTTTCCAACGAATTTGTGAGTTGTCAATAGTCAATACACATACTGTAGCAAAGTGGATAATTAACCTAAATCAGTTTTTGAATAAAAAAAAATATGTAATTATGTAAAAATTTTGTAATTATGGATTATGACCGCTAGTTTGGTAACTTTACGCAATGACTAACCGGTTAATATATCTGCCATCTGCCATCTGCCATCTCAAGCATCAAGACGCTATTTATACATAAAATCTCATGTTTTGAGACCGGACAACAAAAAGTGTCAAAAGCAGCCAAAAATATTAAATTTTCATGAGCAAAATGTGATTTTTTGTGAAAAGAAGAAATGTTACTTATTATGAAAGTTTGAAACTAATACGGTACATTTTTAATTTTTCAATAATTTTATGTATTATACGTTTTTTGTTTTATGGTACAGTATGGTAATCATTTTTATTTTAATTAATTTATTAGCACATTTTTAATTGTTTGGTAAATTTTTTTTCATTGGCATCAAGAGATGGTTTGACCTTGTTGTGGAGATCTATGTGTATATACACCTACTGATACAATCAAAAAGAAGACAACTCATTGTCAAGACGGCACTCCTACAATAATACCTCATCACATATTATTGAAGTCTAACAAAAAAAAAAAAAAAAAAAATTTTAGTTTCCTAATAAAAATATAATTTATTCTTTAAAAAAATATCGTGATGCAATTTAATTGATTTCTGGAACAGGTGTGCTTGACTTGTTACATAAAATTCTTTCATGGAGAAAAAAATTGAAGCGAACAAAATTATGTATTTAGTTTACTTTAACCCTACTTTTTTTTTTATTTATTTATTTATTTTTTTTTTTAATACATTAAAGTGATTAAATCACGTAACTTTCTCAGGAAAATACATTAACACGTTGAAGCACGGGATTTTCCAATGTCAAGTTCCGAAAAGTTAATTGAAGTATTCTTAGAAGTGTATCCAAACACCTGCATTTAATATACAAAGTAAAAAAAAAAAAATAAATAAATATACAGCAGACACATTAAAATTAAAAGTAGTTTAACACCTGCTTTATGGCTGCGGAAATGTGGGCTTATGGATG
Source organism: Strigamia maritima (assembly GCA_000239455.1). Taxonomy (NCBI): domain Eukaryota; kingdom Metazoa; phylum Arthropoda; class Chilopoda; order Geophilomorpha; family Linotaeniidae; genus Strigamia; species Strigamia maritima. The sequence goes on along the minus strand of JH430667.1, from coordinate 227,165 downwards.
TTATCAAATTCAGACAGAAGTTTTCATGAGAATTGAGAATTCAAAGATATTTATCATTGAATCTGTCGCAAAAAAAAAAAAAAAAATTCTTATTTATTTTAGCATGAAAATGTGATTTTATCATTACTATATATTTAATTTTGTAATTTTATTTTAAACTTTTTTTTTTGCTTGTTAACCTATGGGATGTAGGGTTATTTTTAGTATTTTCGGAATGGAGGAAATGAAATGATGATGTAAAATAGAAAAAAAAAAAAAATGATTTATTATAGTCCAAACAAAAACAAGTATTTGTTTTGATTGAGTAGATATTTATTGTGACGAGATAAAAATCAAAAACACAGCCTACCGTATGTTAATTTAAGGGAATTAGGGTTAAGGTTGAAATTGAAATACACATTTGAGGCTATATATGCCTATAATTTTATTTTAATGTTTAATATTAGACACAAAAATGGTAAAAAAATGGATTTTTTCAAAAATAAATGAATAAATTGCGCGGGAATTAGTGTTAAGGTTGAAATTAAATACGAATTTTACCGAAAATTAACTTCCGCATCCAAAGTAAATAAAAAAACCAAAAATAAACAATAAATAATACAGAATGACGTCAAACACTTGTTTACAAAAAATACAATTTTTTTTTTCCAGAATTTTAGACATTATAAACAAAACAAAAAATAAAACATAATCTAATACTGTATGTAAACAAGCAATTTAAAATTGTAAACAAAATAAATTTTGAATTTTGAATTTCTTAAGTCCGTGAAAACTCATCATAAGTCAAGTAAAAAATTAATGAGAACATTACGACATCAGATATTTTACAGCTGAATAGTTTTCGTCATCTTTTAAAACGTCCTGAATAATTTTTATTTATTTTTTTTTTAAAGTTTTCGGAAAACTTTATAAAAAAATTATTATTTTGTATCTCGAACAACAGCTTATTTGAGCTTGATGAGGGACATTGTTGGCCACTGCTGGCAGGGTGATGTTTCTGACGTCACAGTTGGTATTCCCCACGTTAAATACATAGGGTTTACGTCACAACTGGTAACAAGCGCGCAAATTCTCGATTTGGTCTCGCTTTTATCTCGCACTTTTTCATGCTGTCGTCTGCTCGTTTTCGCAACTTCAACATTGCGTTTTTTTAACCCGAAAATATTCTTCAAAAAAACTCTGAAAAATTATTTAAGGGTTTTAAACGATGCTTGTGATCCAATGAAAAAATCTGATGTCGTAAACTTTTAAAAATTCAAAATATATAAATAATGAACAAAATTCCCTTTTTTTATTTTTCCTCCTCCTCCAACAACAACAACATAAGAAAAAAGAAAAAAATTTTATTTCATTTTCTTTATTATTTTGTTACGTCAAAAACCAAATTTATCGTCTCATATACCAAGTAGCGCACCAGGTGCGCCATCATACAAGACACCAGGACAGCATCTCTCATATTGTTGATCCCAACTGGAAACTGGGCTAACCCACCAAATTATTTACGACTTTGATCATATCTAAACAACAACGTACAATTTTCCAACTTTTGAAGGACGTAACCATAAAATAATTTTTTTTAAAAAAAAAAAAAAAAATAACTAAGTTTTACTATAATTTACTATTTCTTTACTGGACAAACAAAAAAAATTAACTTCAATAAAAATT
>JH430667.1:105135-215547 GCA_000239455.1 Strigamia maritima | reverse complement strand
CAGTTTGGAATAAAGAATCGCGTTAAATACGTCAAATAACACATCAAACGACACGGCAAATGAAATTGTTCCATTTTTTTTTTTTGTCTCCGTCCACATCAGACAAATTTAATCGCACTTTTCACGACCCTTTTCCTCGACGTCTAAATGCATGACCAGTCATTTTAGTCCGTCTTTCTTCCTCTTTTTGTGCGAGATGGGAATACAAATGTCCTTTTTTTAAATAAAGAATATAGAATTTTAGGGTCCATCAACTCGGGTTTGTTTTTTACAAGCGAAAAAAAAAAAATCATTTATGCAAAAAATGATATACGGTAATTTAATTAAAAAAATCGCACGTTTTTTGACGGAGGTGTGCACGAATTGAAAATTGAATCGCATGCGTACGTGGAAAAATGATATATAAAAAAAAAAAGTGGGTAAAGCGATACTGTTTGCTTCTTTCGAGGGCCCATCATTTTGCCACTTTGAGACAAGTCTTGCGTCTATAAACCTCATCTTCCGATAAAAGCACCCGACTGTGAAAGTTTGTTTGCAGTCGGGAGAAGGGAAATCGTTGGTAAACTGCAATATTTAAAAGAAAAAAAAATCTAATTCTGGATTTTTTTTTTTTTTTTAAATGTGGCTGTATAAATGCCAAAATGTCAGGAATTATAAATTCAAAAGTTAAATGAAAATTTTTATTAAGAAAAAAAATTCAAAAATATTTTTTAATGCAAATTTAGAGAATTGATTATAAGTAAATTAGAAAAATAAATTATGAATTTTAAAAGTTTTTTGTTTTTTTTTTACAATTTTGTAATGATTAACTGTTAGATTAAAATTCGCATGATTTTTTACGAAAATTTAAACAATAAAAAAAATACGTAAAATTTGCATTTTTTTATTGCTTAAATTAAAACAGTTGACTTGAAAAAATCTGCATTGTTGAGTAGTGTGTGGTAATCACATTGAAAATAACAGGATCAAATAAATCATTGCATTTCGGATATTATTATTATTTATTTTATTATTATTTAATTTAAAAAAAATAAATAAATAAATTAAATTACCTGTCCAACATTTAAAAAAATTTGAATTTTTTATTTATAACAACATCTAAGAATTTTTCAATTTTTTATTACAAATCGATGAAGTAAATAGGAAATTAGTATCGAAATACTCGTCATCGATCCGAGTTGAGAAAGGCATAGATATGGTGAAGTGGTAAAATGAGGTCACTCTAGCTTTACTTGCAAGATGCGCAAACGCTGTAAAAGCATTTATCTCGATTTGTCGAATAAAGTATTAGAGAATCTTGTGCACAACCAACCACTAATGTTACCCGTCTAAATTGCTGCAAAACTGATTCTTCGAAGCCGCACTAGTGAGTTAATTAAAGAGCAAACGCAACGCCACATCTTTATCCAAGATTAACGCGCTCATCATCGCCGTATCTTCACTGATTAAAATTGAACAAATCCGCTCAAAATCTTGCCTTAATTTCACAAAATCTCTTCCTATACACAACCGCATGTAAATTCTATTTTTTTTTTTTTTATAGTTATTAATAACTAAAATTTTATTCAAAATATTTTAATCGATGTTAATATTATGAAAAACTAAGGGCAGCAAAAAAAAAAAAAAAAATCACATTTTTTTTAAAAAATATTTTATTATCAAAATTATTAATTTTTTCCATTCTCGAGTCAGACTTAAGACCCAAACATCCTACATATTTATGTAGATCATGTCAATACATGCGCTAATTGAATGCGACCCATGCAGGCGTGTAGCTGTACCGCAGTGCATATACACACAACTTATCACCCGCATGTCCCCATCTCAAGGGTGGAATTCAGTCCTGCAATCGTAATGAGGCTTTCGTTTTTGGTTAGCACGAGGCACGTGTCGCTCATCGCAACTCTTAATTGGTGCGGCAAGGAAGCAATTTTCCAAACCGACAAACAACACCTTTAATCGAGCCGAAACAACACTGCAAACTTTTTTTTCCCTTTTTTTCTCTTTGGGGATTTCTTCGACCACAAAATAAGAAAAGGAAAAAGAAAAAAAAGAAAAAAGAAATAAGAAATCAAGGGGGGGCAAATGTTCGCTTGATCAACTTTTGCAACATTATTTTCTTTTAATTTCAGGATAAATGAACAATTAAAGAAAGCAATTAATTTGTTCATTATCCTGCTGGATAATTATAAGGTTTATGTGTATATTGGTTATCTTATCTTAGTAGATAAAATGTTTTTCTGATGCAATTCTCGCATTAGCTTCAATTTCCTGGCACTTTAGAAAACACATAGATGAAAAAAAAATAAATTCAAATTTGGATGCTGTCAGCAAATGGGGTGGTAAAAAGTGCATTTTCTCAAATGGATCGCCGCGTCGTTGATGCAAAATTCGCTGCTTGCATTAAGGTGCAGTGGACACCTACGACTTCGATATAACAAAAAAAAGTCCTAAAATCAACTTTTAATTTTTTATTTTTTATTTAAAGAAATTGAACGTTGGTTTTGGGACATACTACTGTATAACCGTTTTCGTTATAAGCGACCAGTTTAGCACGTAAAAACTACCATTGGAATTTTTAAACAGTTCTTTATAAATGGTTTTTAGGCAAAAAGTGGTTTTTAGGCAAAAAGTGGTTTTTAGGCAAAAAGTGGTTTTTAGGCAAAAAGTGGTTTTTAGGCAAAAAGTGGTTTTTAGGCAAAAAGTGGTTTTTAGGCAAAAAGTGGTTTTTAGGCAAAAAGTGGTTTTTAGGCAAAAAGTGGTTTTTAGGCAAAAAGTGGTTTTTAGGCAAAAAGTGGTTTTTAGGCAAAAAGTGGTGTTTCGTAAAAAGTGGTGTTTCGTAAAAAGTGGTTTTCGGAAAAAGTTGTTTTTCATAAAAAGTGGTTTTCCGTTATAAGTGGTTTTTAGTTATAAGGGGTTTTTCTGTAAACTGTATAAAAGAGTGACTGTAAAAAAATATTCCCTCTCTCATTATTTTTTTCTTGTCTCATTAAATCTTCAAACAATTTTTTCCATCTAGGTAAAATCGAGCTGCGAGAAGACTCGGTGGAAACTCTCCTCTCAACAGCATGTCTTTTACAACTGAACGAAGTAGTGGAAGCGAGTTGCGCTTTTCTGATGAAACAACTTCATCCTTCCAATTGCCTCGGAATCCGCCTGTTCGCCGACACTCAGGGATGCCTCGAACTGTTTCGGGTAGCTCACAACTACACAACCGTAAGTGCATCCTGCTCTCTCTCCCTCTCCCAACTTCCTTCCTCTTATTACACTTGCCCTCATCAAACCCACTTGCACGAAAAATAGTCAGTTCTTCGCCAGGACACACGCAGCAGGCGTTCTACGTATATCAATTTCTTCGTGCACACTTATTAATTCTATTCTATCCCTTTATATTATTACCAGAGTTTTCTAAATTACAAAACTAAAAAAAAAAAAAAAAAAATTTTATAAGCAATCCATAACCTAAAACAAGTGACATCATTGGTCAATTTTTTAAGAGATCCTTAGATAATGATTTATTTTTTTTTTCAATTAAAATTTTGTAATATTAAAAATCTACCACATTTTTGACTTTATTAAAAAAAAAAATTAAAAAAAAAAAAAAAATACAAAACAAAAAATCAAATCCACGCACACATTTAAATCCCATTGCACACACTTTAAAGGTTGTCAACCCCAACCTATTCTCCCCCGAGACACGCTTCCCTGCTTATCACTCCCGCTCGTCTCTAGAGCAAGAGCTGGATATGTATCAGTCATCATCAACACTTGCAACTCCCATCTTTCCCGTTTTCTTGGCAGTAAACGCGACAACAACGCCCCCGTGGCATACCATTTTAACAAACTTTTTTTCCCTCTTTTCTTCCCTTTTTTTTCTTTTTACTTTTTTTTTTTTTAAAAAAAAAAAAAAAAAAAAAAAAAAAAAATACCCATTTCTACACTATAAACCTTTTTCCTGCACATAGCAAACCGACGATCAAGCAACACCAACCTCCCCTTATCCCACCTCGCTTTCGCAAATTTTTTTATTCCGCATTTGGCACGACCGAAACGCGACTCGACGCTATTTAATGACCTTTTTTTGTTTTTTTTGTTTTGGGACGCGTGGTAATCCGTCACGATAATGTTTATTCCTTTTTATGCCAGGAAAATTTCATCGAGGTGATTTGTAACCAGGAATTCTTGCTTTTACCAGCGGACGAAGTGTGCAAACTCTTAGCCAGTGATGATCTTAACGTACCAAACGAAGAGGTCATTTTCCACGCTCTTATGACGTGGATCAATCATGACACGGTCAATAGGAAAATAAACATTCCAAGACTACTTAGTCTCGTCAAACTGCCCCTTCTTTCACCTCAAGTAACCATTTATATATTTTAATTTATTCAAAAAATTTTTTATTAGCATAATTTATTCATTTTTTTTTTTTTTTATTTTTTAATTTTTTTTTTAGTTTATTAGTGATGTCATCGAAACCAATTGCATGCTTAAAGAAGACAGGGTTTGTCAAGAACTTATTATGGAAGCGCTCAAGTACCATTTGTTACCCGAAAGGCGTTCTTCTTTACAAAGTCCTCGAACCAGACCAAGAAAATCTACAGTAGGAGTTATGTACGCGGTTGGAGGAATGGACGCTAATAAAGGTTGCATACTGGCACTGTAAATAACATTCATCTGTTGATTTATTTATGTTTTATGATTTTTTTTTTTGGTTTTTTTTTAAAGGTGCAACAAGCATCGAGCGGTACGATTTGCGCACGAATGCGTGGAATCAAGTGGGAAATATGAACGGCAGAAGACTTCAGTTTAGTGTGGCGGTCCTCGATAACAAATTGTATGTTGTTGGGGGTCGTGATGGATTGAAGACACTCAATACAGTCGAATGCTATGATCCCAAGACTAAAACATGGACTATCATGCCGCCAATGTCAACTCACAGACATGGTTTGGGTAAGTTGAACGTAAATAAATGGGGAAAAATGGGTAAAAGTCTAAAAATCGAACAAGAAAGTGTAAAAACCCAACACAAAATGTAAAAATCCAACGAAAAAATGTAAAAACCCCCCAAAAAAATGTAAAAATGTAAAAATCCAACAAAAAGTGTAAAAATCCAACAAAAAGTGTAAAAATCCAACAAAAAGTGTAAAAATCCAACAAAAAGTGTAAAAATCCAACAAAAAGTGTAAAAATCCAACAAAAAGTGTAAAAATCCAACAAAAAGTGTTAAAAATCTTATAAAAAAAGATAAAAAACCCAACAATAAAATGTAAAAATCCAACAAAAAATGTAAAAATCCAACAAAAAATATAAAAATCCATCAAAAAATGTAAAAATCCAACAAAAATGTAAAAATCTAACAAAGCTGTTTAAAGTGTAAAAGTCTAACAAGAACGTATAAAAACCCAACAAAAAATATGAGATTCAACAAAACAATCTAAAAATCCAACAAAAAGTGTAAAAACGTAACAAAAAATGTAAAACTCCAACAAAAAATGTAAAACACCAACAAAAAAAATATAAAAGCCCAACAAAAAAAATTTAAAAATCAAACAAAAAAGTACGTCATAACAACTGGCTACTAAGGCCTGGTATCCGCTAAGGGGCCAGTGACTGGAGTTAGGCCCAAAAGTAAACCAAGATGGCTGACTCGCAGTTGGACTAGTTGACCTTAGTCAGACACAACTTTAACTCACAGGTGTGTTATGAGAAACAATAAAGAGTCAGCTGTTTTCCTATTCTTGCCCAGCTAGAAAGTATGCCTGTACAAAACCATAAAAATGCATAAGAAAGAACACACTAGACTTAGAAAAAATGCATGAACATTGGAAACAAGATGCCATTCACAGAAAAGAGAAAGGTGGACAAACAACACCTCTGATGTGTTAGGTATGAGGTCTGAAGTTGTTGTGTCCCAACAAAAGCTAGAGAACTAAAGTGAAAACATTAAAATCCTGTGATTGGCTGCCCAAAAGGAGGGGACCAATCACAGAGCGACAACACAACCAGGAAATAATTAGTATCCAAAAACTGAAAAGTAGAGCAACGGACTAAACCAAACATAATCAGAAATAAAGAGGGGGGAAGGATGGAAAAACACATAAGACATAACAAATAGGCTTATCTATGACCTTGGCCAGGAGTAAACACAGGATAAACTGAGGGATAAACGCAAGATAAAATTAATTGTAATAATAATATGGTGATTTGGCCCGTGACAGTGTGATCAAACAAAAAAAGTGTAAAAATCCATATTTTTTTAGGTGTCGGCATTTTGGAAGGCCCTCTTTACGCCGTTGGCGGCCACGACGGTTGGAGCTATCTGAACACAGTCGAACGATGGGATCCGCAAGCCAGACAATGGAGTTACGTAGCTCCGATGACCACGCAGAGAAGCACGGCGGGTGTTTGCGTACTCAACAACAAACTCTATGCCGTTGGTGGTCGCGATGGAAGTTGTTGTCTACGAACAGTCGAATGCTTCGATCCTCACACTAATAAATGGTCCATGTGCGCACCCATGTCCAAACGCAGAGGAGGAGTAGGTGTAGGAGTGATCAATGGCTACTTGTATGCGCTCGGAGGCCACGATGCCCCCGCATCTAACCCCAATGCATCACGTTTTGACTGTGTCGAGAGGTGAATTTAATAAATTATTATTATTTAAATTAAAATTCAAATTAAATTTTTAATTAAATTTCAGATACGACCCGCAAACCGATGCTTGGACCACAGTCGCACCTATGTGCGTGGGGCGAGATGCAGTAGGTGTTTGCCTGCTCGGTGACCGCTTATTCGCAGTGGGCGGATATAATGGATGTCAATGTCTTAATTTAGTCGAAGCTTACGATCCACAGAACAACGAATGGATTAAAGTAAAGTTTTTTTATTATTCATTTTTTGAATATTAATTATGATTAATTTTTTTTTTTTTTTTTTCCTTTTAAGGTGAAATCGATGAATTTAAGTCGTGCAGGAGCAGCCATTGTTGTGATTAAAAATTCCTGACAAACACTCATTAAGGGTTAAATGTATTAAAAACGAAGAAAAACGAGATTACCAGGGTCCAAAAAGCTCATTGTTAATATGGAACTCTGTCAAATTAATCTAATTAGAGTAGAACAACAATCAATCAATCAATTGGGCTTCGTGCAAATCCTGTTTTAAGTTGATATTTACTTTTTCTTGTCTCTCCGAGCCAAATCTTGAGTGTGCCTTTGCTTATGGCAGGTTTTGTTGTTGTTTTTTCATTTTGGTAATTTGTAATTTTTTTTTTTTAATTTGTTTTAATTTTTCTACATCTTTTTCTACATTTTGCTGTGGTCATGCAAACTATAAAAATATATATATAAATATAATGATGCCTCCCTTTTTTTCTACAGGGAAAATTATTTTGTACTATTTTCAAATCCCTTTGTATTATGCTCCAATAAAGATATGCAAAGCAATTGCGTAGTACTTACATTTTTCTTACGTTTTGTTATTGGTATGTTTTTTTAAGTGTTTCTCATTAAAACAATTACTATAGCTGCAGTCAAGAGGACAGGAAACAAAATCGTACAGGGTGTTCCAAAAAAAAAGTACCAAAAGTAAAAATTTATTAAAACAATGATAGAACATTGCTGTTGCAAAGAAATGATAATAGAGGTCGCTACAATTTCTTAATTCAGCGCTGAAATGGAGAAAAAAACCAACACTTCATCAGAAAAAGATATAATTTATTAAACATTAAAAATACATCTGAAAAAATATATATATTAATAAAAAAAAACGTTAAAAACATTTTAAAAAAACATTAAAAATACATTTGAAAAATCATTTAAAATACATTTGAAAAATATCATTTAAAAATACATTAAAAATACATTTAAAATACATTTAAAAAAAAAATTAAAAGTACATTAAATAAATACATTACAGAAAAACATTAAAAGCATTAAAAGTGCGTATTAAGATTCGTACAGTACTGTAAAAAAAAATTACTATAATCTTCATAATTCCCTTATTAAAGTTAATAAGTTTTTTGTAATTTTATCTCTCGCTCCGATTGGTTAACTGATCGCAAACTGCTTCTACTTAAACGCACAGCAGCATACAGAATTCCATGGAAACTAAGCCACAGAATTCAAAAATAGCTAAATCAGTCCTCTAAAGTAATTTTTCCCGGTACATTGTACATTTAAATATTTAACTTGTATTTGTATATTTTATAAATTCAATAGAAAAATATGGACAATTACCGTACTCTTCTGATTGCATTTGCTTTCATCGTTCTTGCTCTAACGGTTTTGGCAACACCAGGTATCTACAATCTACATAACATAACCAGACATATTTTTCAGCATTTTTTATTTTTGATTAATTCACTGACTTATTCAGATGATGCTGGTGACCATGCTGGTGACCATGCTGGTGACAGTCAAGACAGGGGAGATAAGTAAGTTAAACATTTGCTATCTAAACAGCAAACATTACAAATACTTGTAAAGAACAAGTTAACGAATTAAATAATTAATTACCGCTAATTATTTTTTATATAGGCCTTGTAAAAAACTTCGGGAACTATGTAGTGGTAGACATGGAGAATGCTGCCCAGAAGGTCTTACTCGTAAAGGACACATGAAAACCCTTAAGTGCGGTTGGTGGATAGATAATCTTAACTATTGTTTTGTAGCGTACGGACGTTAAGACTTTGAACCAAATTTTAACATTACTAATGTACCATACCGTTTTCAAAATTATATTGATGTATTAAAAAAATCTAAAATAATAAAAAAAATTAACGTTAAAAGAGTTTTTTTTAATAGTGGTTTACGGTAAAATATTTCTGAAAATGTAAAATTTATTAAAAACTTAAAGAATAAATGTATTCGTGGAAATTGCTTAACAAATCAATTTTATTTTCAAACATTTTCAACCACAAGCCACGTGGAAACAAAAACAAATCAAACCTTCGAGTAAACAAGGTAAAGTCACGTTATTAATATTGAAACAAAATATATAAAGATCGAAATAAATTAAGAAAAGTGTATGCACATTCAATTTTTCATCTGATGACTAAATCTTAAAAAAACCTCAAAAAAAATAAAGAAAGATGCTATTTAAGTGATGACACCGGAAGATTTCAAATTTGCAAAAGCAATAAAGAAATGCATCGCTTATTGATTTTTGTTTGGTTTTTTCTGTTTCTTACTGTACTGTCCGTATTCCGGCTTCAGCTGCCACATATTTTTATGCGGATTCTTAATGTTGTAATTACAAAATTCCTTGAGTATCAGCTTAAGATACGCCATGGGTTGCAGAGTAACTCGAACTAGATCTTTAATACTGTAGTACTGATGTTTCTCGAATGCCTCAAATAGCAATTCCTGCACCTTCCCTTTATCACTTCTCACTTTGAATCCTTCATTTTTCTTCTTCAGATCAAAATCAATATTATTCTGATGATCCGCTATTGGTTTAAAGAAATTCACAATCACACCGAGTTGTTTGACTGTTCGCACTGGTTGATTCGCTCGAAAAACGAGCAATTTTTTCATTTTAATGTAATCCTTATCACCGCTCGAAGGACGACATTCGGCCCGTTCAATCACTCTTCCTTCAAAACCCACTTTTTCCCCGCTTTGCGAACAAACGTACAACTTCTGACCCGTGTTATTAGTCATTAAAAATTCATGTTCTTTCGGAATCGGACCATCATCGGAATTTTGAGCCAAACAATCGTTTAGAACAAAGCGAATATCTAATGCTGATCCAGATCGCGGTGCATCAACCTTGCTGATGGATAATTTACCAACGTCTGGCGCACTTGATTTGCTCCATTGCTCGGATATGTACTTCGGCACTTTGACAAGCCACACTCCATTACTTGCATTGACGCAATCCATTGCTAAGATTTTTGATTTTCAACAAACACCGACGGTTATGTCAAGACAGTATGGAATGAGTACAGTACATAAATAGAAAGGAACTATATATATATATATAATATATCCTGTTTCTTACGGGTAACGTAAACGAACGTTACTGATTCGTATATGGTACATACGGTATTGCAAATACGTTACATTATGCGAATATGCGAATATGCGAATTGCTACTAATATCTAAATTTTATCGATATTGCTTCCTGACAAACGAGCACATTTGACCAAAATTCATTTGATAAACACTACATTCGTACATTCTATTGGAAAGAACTGCAGATACTCAAATGCAGATACTCTGGCTAAATGTAGTGCTATTAAATATAAATTAAACATTAAAAATACATCAAGAAAGACATTAATATACTAAAGTGCAGTTATTAAAAATATATTAAATATAATGTACAAAAATTACTATAATCTTCATTCTTAACTTATTAAAGTTAATAAGTTTTTTGTAATTTTATCTCTCGCTCCGATTGGTTAACTGATTGCAAACTGCTTCTACTTAAACGCACAGCAACATACAGAATTCCATGGAAACTAAGCCACAGAATTCAAAAATAGCTAAATCAGTCTTCTAAAGTAAACTATAAATTTCCCGGTACATTGTACATTTAAATATTTAACTTGTATTTGTATATTTTATAAATTTAATGGAAAAATATGGACAATCATCATATTCTTCTGATTGAATTTGCTTTCATCTTTCTTGCTCTAACGGTTTTGGCAACACCTATTGAGCAAGGTATCTACATAACGAAAGCAGACATATTTTTCAGCATTTTTTATTTTGATTAATTCATTGACTTATTCAGATGATGCTGGTGACTATGCTGTTGACAATCAAGACAGGAGAGATAAGTAAGTTAAACATTTGCTAGTTTTTTAACTGTTATTAGAGGTAGAAAAATTATTTTTTTGGAGAATGTTGTAGTTAAAAAGCACAACTCGTCTCGTGTTCTGGTTGTAAATATCTGAACAGCAAACATCACAAATACTAATAATATTTGTATTCACCGCTAATTATTTTCTTATATAGGTCTTGTAGAAAATTTCATGAAACTTGTGGTAGTGGTATTGGAAATTGCTGCTTTCAAGGACTTCACCGAGGACGGAGGAAACTCCTTAAATGCTCAAAGGCTCATGCATTCTGGGGTGATGAATATTGCTATGTAGCACGCTAGGACTTTGAACCAAACTTTGAAGAAAAATTTATGACTTGTGACCTCAAAATTTATATTAATGTATTAAAAACATCTAAAAATACGATAATAAAAGATTCTTTAACTTCTAAATATTTTTAAAAATATGCTGCGTACAAATACAAGCACCATCCTATACTGTAAGCCACTATTAAAGAATATAAATATTATGTACAATAGATATTGCTCCCAAATCTTAATAAATTTTTATATTACTTAATGGAAAGATTTGAACCTAAGTAATTAGCTGATATGGTAAAATTATGCATGCTCTGACTTTTGAATAAATTTTGAATAAACATCTTGAGAAATATGTATCTACGCGATGTCAAAGCGGATTTTAAACCCTTAAAAGTAATTCACACGTCTAAATTTACTTACGAGTTATGACATCAACAAAATGAGCATCAGTAAAAACGCGAGAGAAAAGCGGGACCAATTCGATTCGATTCGACGATGCACGAGATTTATTTCGTCACAGCAGGTATCCAAAATAAAAATGACTGACAACAATGAAACTTGTTGTTTCACTTGTTGTCAGCCATTATTGTCAGCCGAAATAAATCTCGTGCATTCTCGAATCGGTCTCGCTTTTCGCTGGCGTTTTTCTGCAGCTGTCGTCTGCTCATTTTGTTGATGCTGTAAATAAATTTAGGTATTACTTTTACTTTAGGATTACTTTTAAATGATGCTTGATCCAATGAAACAATAAAAACTGTGATGTTGTACTATAAGAAATATCCGTCAACCACAAGGCACGTGAAAACAAAGACAGAAAGACAGTAAAGAAGTTAAAGTCACTTTATTAATATTGAAACAAAATATACAAAATATACAAACTATTCAGTCAGTTTGAATGAAGACCGATATAAGAAAAGTGAATCCACATTCAATTTTTCATCTGATGACTAAATCTAAAAAAAACCTAAAAAAAAAATAAAGATGCTATTTAAGTGATGACACCGGAAGATTTCAAATTTGCAAAAGCAATAAAGAAATGCATCGCTTATTGATTTTTGTTTGGTTTTTTCTGTTTCTTACTGTACTGTCCGTATTCCGGCTTCAGCTGCCACATATTTTTATGCGGATTCTTAATGTTGTAATTACAAAATTCCTTGAGTATCAGCTTAAGATACGCCATGGGTTGCAGAGTAACTCGAACTAGATCTTTAATACTGTAGTACTGATGTTTCTCGAATGCCTCAAACAGCAATTCCTGCACCTTCCCTTTATCACTTCTCACTTTGAATCCTTCATTTTTCTTCTTCAGATCAAAATCAATATTATTCTGATGATCCGCTATTGGTTTAAAGAAATTCACAATCACACCGAGTTGTTTGACTGTTCGCACTGGTTGATTCGCTCGAAAAACGAGCAATTTTTTCATTTTAATGTAATCCTTATCACCGCTCGAAGGACGACATTCGGCCCGTTCAATCACTCTTCCTTCAAAACCCACTTTTTCCCCGCTTTGCGAACAAACGTACAACTTCTGACCCGTGTTATTAGTCATTAAAAATTCATGTTCTTTCGGAATCGGACCATCATCGGAATTTTGAGCCAAACAATCGTTTAGAACAAAGCGAATATCTAATGCTGATCCAGATCGCGGTGCATCAACCTTGCTGATGGATAATTTACCAACGTCTGGCGCACTTGATTTGCTCCATTGCTCGGATATGTACTTCGGCACTTTGACAAGCCACACTCCATTACTTGCATTGACGCAATCCATTGCTAAGATTTTTGATTTTCAACAAACACCGACGGTTATGTCAAGACAGTATGGAATGAGTACAGTACATAAATAGAAAGGAACTATATATATATATAATATATCCTGTTTCTTACGGGTTACGTAAACTAACGTTATTGGTTCGTATATGGTACGTATTGCAAATACGTTGTGTACAACTTTAGTCAAATTTTTGTACTTTCCAATCTTATTATCTTGTTTTTTTTTTTTGTTTTTTTTTTATTTTTTTTATTAAAAGTAAAAAATAAAAAATAAAAAAATTATTTCAAATCTGCTTGTAGATCTCTGGCCAAATGTAGTACTAACAAATATATATACATTAAAAAGTATATTAAAAATACATTAAGAAACACATTAAGTGCAGTTATTAAAAATATATTACAGTAAGAACCATACAGTTTAATTGACTGTACAAAAATTACAATGTTAAAATGTTTAAATGTTAAAATGTTTAAAATGTTACTTATTTACAGAAGTACTTTCATGGTTTCCTAGAGCAGTAAAGATAATTAAAGAAAAAAATGTCCTAGATAGTGTTTAGTTCATTTCATACAATGTCAATAGTTGGCGCTAGGTTATTCATTAGGGTTAAACTAGTTACCGCGATTACAAATTTGTGTAGACAAAATGTTTTCTCTTTTCAAATTGTCAATTCGAACTTCGGCATGCTCCCGATACATGTCGTCAGGTAATAATGCGAGCAAACATGGTGTCCCATGCTTTCCATATTCGTCCCTGAAGTGCTACGGTACCGATTCAATTATAGGACCAGGTTGAACAGGTATGTGCTATGTGCATACCCTCGAAAATAGGAGCAATAGTTATCACTGGAAATGAAAAAGCTTTTGCAGGTATACTTTACTTCTTGAAGTTAAAGAACAATTACTGATTTTTTTTTTTTTTTGAAAGCTGGAGCCGATATTAAAGAAATGCAAAACTACACTTTTTCTCAGATGTTTGGAGGCAATTTTTTGAGCCATTGGTACCGTGTTGCTCGATCCAAAAAGCCAGTTTTAGCGGCTGTCAACGGGTTTGCGGTACGTAACTGAAATTTAAAGTTTCGAGATAACCTTTAAAGGGTTTTATAACTGAATAATGTTCGCCTTCTCTTAAAATGGCCGAAATGATTTTTATTTATTTTTTAAAGTTTTCGGATCACCTTTAAAAAAATTATTTTGTATCTCGAACAGCTTATTTGAGCTTGGTGAGGGACATTGTTGGCCGCTGCTGGCATGGCGCTGTTTCTGACGTCACAGTTGGTATTCCCCATGTTAAATACATAGAATTTACATCACAACTTCACTATTGGGTTTAAAACCGAAAATATTCTTCAAAAAATCTCAGAAAAATTATTTAAGGGTTTTAAAACATGCCTGATCCAATGGACCAATAATAAATCTGACGTCGTAAACCCTTTAATCTTTATTCGCTTTACTTTTTTCAGCTTGGAGGTGGCTGCGAGTTGGCCATGATGTGCGATATTATTTATGCTGGAGATAGAGCGAAATTTGGGCTACCTGAAATCAAATTTGGCACAATTCCTGGTACAATTGTTTGGTTTTTGGTTAGAAGTTTTTTTTTTTTTTTAATTTTAATTTTTAAATAAAAATTTTCAACAGGTGCTGGTGGAACACAGAGAATGCCGAGATTTATTATTAGTAAATCCAAAGCGTTGGAGATATTACTAGTCGGAGATCCAATTAATGCACAAGAGGCTGAGCGATGTGGACTTGTTGCTAAAATATTTCCAGCTGACAAATTAGTAGATGAAACTGTTAAATTATCTGAAAAAATTTGTGCACATTCTAAATTTATTGTTTCCATGTGCAAAGAAGCAGTAAATACGGGTATAATTGCAATTTTTTATCTTAAAATACTGAAATAAATCTTAATATCATTTTTTTTCTAGAATATGAAACAAGTTTAACAGAAGGACTGGATTTTGAAAAAAGAATGTTTCATACTACGTTTGCAACGGTAATATTTCATTTTTATTGTGTATTTTAAGTTTTTAACCAATAACCACAGTCTATTCTTTTTTGTTGTTTTAGGAGGATCGAAAAGGAGGAATGAATGCATTTGTTGAAAAGCGGCCTGCTAAATTTCAAGATAAATAAGTTTTTTATACTCTTTTATTATGAACTTAT
Source organism: Strigamia maritima (assembly GCA_000239455.1). Taxonomy (NCBI): domain Eukaryota; kingdom Metazoa; phylum Arthropoda; class Chilopoda; order Geophilomorpha; family Linotaeniidae; genus Strigamia; species Strigamia maritima. The sequence continues at coordinate 200,516 of JH430667.1, read as the reverse complement.
TAACTAAAACGTATATTAAATCGCTAAAAGATTGATCTATAAGTATGTTTGTTGAAATTTAACTGTAAAATATATATATGTATTGTATACTAGTTATATCAATTAAAATAATCCCAACCCCTAAAAATAGAGTTTTCGTGTACAGTAAATCCCTTATGTATCCCAAAATTGCCACGGCACAGGGCTATCGCTCAGTCGCCCTTGCAAAATGCTTTACTTATCACTGGAGAAAATAAATATCACAAATTGCTATAAATAGACCTTTTTACTTGTTTTTTAAATCTTTTTTTACGTTATTTCACCCGTTTATTAATTTTTTTTACACAAAATGATGAAAATGTTGTGTCGGGAGCAAATAATACACTTACCTAATCTGTACAATTCATTTTAATAACTAATATTAACAAACAACTAACTGTCTTATATAATTATTAGGGATAATTCTTAACATCGAAGGCTCAACCGTGAATATCATAAACACTTAGCAGAGCCAATTCTGGTTTCTCGTAACCCATTTCTTCGGGAGTACTGATTCCTAATTCATCTAAAGTTGGTTTGATTTCACGGATAAGATAAGGATAGATCTCCTGCACTTGAGAACCGCATTTGTGCTGCAAATGAAACGCATAAAACCTCGTTAATCGACAATTTTCGGGTGTTAAATGACTAATTTCACCTTCACGGCCTCCAAAAATCGGACGGCGAGAGCGTAATCGTTGAGGCGACGACATGCTTTAAGTGCGGCGATCATGATTTTGGGTTCGGGCACCAAATCCATTCCTTGCAAATCGTTCATCGCTTTGCGAATTTCCCAATGATCGATGTCGCTGCGGCTGAAATATGCTTCGTATCGGGCGTCGAATGCTTCGTCCGTTTCAGCGACGCCATGTTTCCACATACATTGGGCACCTCAAACATGTTTATTATTAGTTTTTTAGTTCGGTTTTCTAGTTTGGTTTGGTAAATAGTCACCTGCAAGAACGGTTTTTTGTTGATTCAGAAGCGATGTTCGAACTGCAGACTGCAAGCGCGAAGAAACGAGTCGGAACATCCTCAATTTACTGAAAATTTTCGAGCGGATGTAATGGCGAGAGGGATTCTCGGGTTAGAGCAAATGTATGACGTCATGTTTTGTGCTAGTTCATAACACATCATAATACTGTAAAAGTAAAATGACGTATTATTTTATACGAATTCATCATTTTTGATACTTTTCAATTGAAAATAAATAAATTAAATATTAGCTCAATGTAGATGTTATCTGTTATCATGTCTCGTGTAATTTCCCATTTATTGTATTTTTTTTTTTTTAAAAATCAGAATCCAAAATCATAAACCAATATACAAAAAAAAAAACATTAAAACATAAATAAAACTCGGTACAGTATTACATTTTGATGCATCAACTCAAACTGACAAACAATTTGTAAACAAAATACAATTTCCTTCTTATGCTATTTAAAAAAATTCACAATTTAAAATTTCTTTTGTATCAAAAAAATATCATTCAATCATATTATCATTGGAAAAAAATAAATATATATATATTCTGAGTTTTTAAAGTGTCAAAAAAAAAAATGTTTTTCCATAACAAAAATAAAATTTTACAACAATAAATAAGTTGCAATAAAATCACTAATTTCTTCTTCAGTAAACCCGCACCAAATCAACAAATCCTTATCATATTTCTCAATTTTTGTGTCTTGCACTGGCGAAACGACGTGTTTAAAATTCTCAAAAGCTAAACACTTTTTCAAATGGGATCTTTCTTGCGTTTTTAAAAAACAAAACTTCAAAAATCTATTAACAATTGGCCAATGTGCACGGTTGTGGATATTAAAAACGTGAGTGCAAACAATATACGCCAGACACGAACAATTCTCTTTGAATAGCTTCATCTCATCATCCGATACAATCATTCGTTTAGCAACTTGTTCAAAAAAATCCCAATTTAGCACGTGAGCAAAAGCAGGGTGACGCGAATTCCGAAAGTCAACATCAGTAGTAGCATTGTCGTCACCATCGCCACAACTATTACAATCATCATTATAGACCTCACTACTACTGTCATGACTACCACGGTCATTGTCATCATCATCTTCTGACACATCTTCTGAGTCATCATCATTTTCATCCTCTTCCACATCCACATCCCCATCCCCATCATCATCGTCATTATTATTTTCAAAATTATTGTCATCACAACTACTATCAACATCATTATCAACATCATTATCAGAATTATCACTACCGGCATCGTTATTATCAACATCGTCCGAATTATCACTACCAGTACCACGGTCAAAATCATTATTGTCATTGTCATCATCATCATCATCCTCTGAGCCATCTTCATCCTCATTATCATTCTCATCCTCGGTACTACTGTCACGACTACATCGGTCAAAATCATCATCATCATCATCATCATCATCATCATCATCATCGCTTTTATTATCATCGAAAACGTCATCATCTTCATCCATGAGAAGAGCACCATCGACCTCCCATTCTTGATCCAATGTCCGCGCAATAATTTTAACGAAACTCAAGAAAAGAATTCTTTGCCTGTCCTTTTCCATCACGTCTTTAAAAGACGATTCAATTTCATCGGCTTTCTCCAGGAGAAATAGATGCACGCGCCAAAAAACCAACATGTCCTCCGCATCCGTACCAATCAAATGACTCTTCTCTTCGGGTAAAGTCGAATCGAGCCAAACGAGCATGTCACGAGTATGATCTGGTCTGGTCTTTCGAAATTTCTCATAATAATTAAACGCGAAACTTTTTTTGAATTTCAAAATCTCATAACCATCATCCACGTCATTATTGTTATTATTATTATTATTATTATTATTATTATTATTACTACTATTATTATTATTATGATTAGGAAAACAAAAATCGACAAATTTCCCAACATTTCTCCATCCATCGACACCCGGCGTCGTCGAAGTTAGACATTCGCACACAGAATACGCGTAAAAACGACAATGTTTTTGAAAAATCTTCATCTCATCATCTCTCCTGATATATCTCTTAGCCGCCGTCTCCATAGCATCCCAATCCAATCGTTCGCCCGAAACGAGTATTGCGAGACACCTGGACAAAATCTTCCTCGCATATTTAACACTAGAATTAGCCAACAAACAATCCATGTCCAATAAACCTCGCTTGTTACACAAAGCTGGATAAATAAACAAAAACTTATGCTCTCCGTGACAGATCTTCATTTCGGACGGCGAATTGCGCCACAAACTCGTCAAACACTCTCGAACGTTAACATAATCCAAAGTTGATGTTCTACCGAGGACATCGTAGAATTCATCGGCCGTCGTGGTTGCAAGAAGTTGATTTAAAGTCGGATTGAACGACGGAACATCGGCGAAATCGAGTAATAGTTTGATAAAAGGTCGCAATCCATCTTGCGACGATAAAACCGCTTGGATTTGTCCTCCGTCTAATTGTAGCAATAAAAAGTTTATGATTCCGGTCGTTATGGTCGGATTAGTGTCGTAATCTCTCATGCTGAAATAGTTGACGGCCGTGATTTGATCCATAATATCTCCAAAATTCTTGTCGACGTTTTTTGCGAATATAATTTGATTGAGTATAGCATTTTTGTCGCAAGTTCGCAAATATGGCCAAATGTATTCCAACGCACATTGGTTTTGGTGTTTGAAGGTCAGTAAAAGCGTTTCGAGCAGTTCGGCAATCGGAATTCCATGATGAACAGCTCTGTACGAGCGATTTTGCCAAAATAGACACATTGAATGTTTTAGATTCTCGGTTTCGTCATTGGTTTCGTCGATTAAAATCTCGGCAAATCGGTTGTGAAGATCCTCGACGGCGTCAGGCACGCAAAACACGCAGGCGATGGCGAATCTCGTCGGAATGATCAATTCTCGCGCTTGTGCGAGAGTTTTCGCGGTTTTTTTCACGTCAAATTGTCCGTAGATTGTCCAGTGAGTGGATCGGATGAGCGATTGCATAAATTGCGTCGAGCATTGTTCGTAACTATTGAATATGTTGGTCTTTATGTATTTTAACCACTCCCAAATTTGTCTTCCGATGAATCGCACTAATGAATGCAGTAAAGGTTTGATCACGCAGGGAATAATAGTCAAAGTGTCCGATAGTCTACAAACTTGGTTTTCAACTAGACGCCAATCTTGTCTGTTTGCACACTTGCCATCAATACACGCGAGTGATGTGATAAAATTGTTCTTCCACAGGGAGACGGCTGTACTGGCGAGCGAAGCATGTTCCAGCCTTGGAACACCCAGCATCTCGCTCAACATCAATCTCGATCAGTAGTGTGAAAATTAAAATGTCCGATAATTTTGACATTTGAAAATCTTTCATGGTCTTACATTCCATTCGTATATTACATGATTGTTGTGTCAAATAAAACGCTCGTGTGTATGTTTTTTAAATTTTTTGTCTGTTGCATCTTATTTACACTAGGTGGAAAAGAAAAAAAAAATTAATTTTTTTTTGTGTGGTATTCTCTGTTTAATGATCCATTTCAGTGTTACAAATACAAAAAAAAAAAGTTTATTTAAATTAAAGTCATAAAACAATGCATGGTTAGAGTAAAGGCATTCTAGTAAGATCAGGCATGACTTGAGAAAATAATCCACCTAAAACTAAAAATGTAGCCACCATTAAAACAGGAACCGAACATCTGCTGTCCACTAGTTGACCAAATACTAGATTTCCTAAAATGGCTCCCAATCTTGCCGCAATTTGAGACACACCGCACGCAGTTCCCCTCAAGTCGGTTGGAAACACTTCCATCCCCAAAACGCCCAATGCACTGTGGCTCAAAGTCGTCAGCATTCCGAACAATGATGACAGCAGAAGACAGCTCCATTTTGTGGTTACCAACCAAACAGCGAAAACGCTAAGTCCAGAAAAGATCATTCCAGTCACTGAAGAAAAAGAAAAAAAAAAATTATTATTTATCTTTAAAATTTAAAATAATTTCTAACTTAAAAATAAACGTCTTCCAACTTTGTCCATGAATAATATCGCGATCAAATGTCCAGGAATATTGAAGAGTGCAACAAAAATCTCTTCGGTGAATATTTCGCTGTCTAAACTATGAGTACAATCATCTTTTGAAAATGATGTAATAGGACTTGGACTCGGCAAATCGCATATCCCTACGTCATTGCTCAGATTGTGCTCCATGCGTTTAAATATTTCCGGTAACCACATCCATAAACCGTAGTAGCCAAAGCATAGACTGAAAACTATGAGAACAATAGCGCAAAACACATTCCGAAAGGGGAAATGCAATAAGCGACTGGTATTTCTTGACATCTGCAATAAAAATAAGTTGAAATATCATTACAATCAACCGATTGTAATCATGGGGATCATGCAATTCTATCATGGGAATGAGAATGCCGTATTACCGTATTCCCTTAGAAAGAACGACATGCCAGATAATGAATGTCGAGTCAGACCAGGCTGCCGGATAATTCGAATTTTCCGGCATTTTATCCATTTGATTATTAATTAACCAGTTGTCTACTTGTTAAAAACTGGACAGACTCGTATTTAACAGCATGCCGTTGTTTCCGAGGGAATGCGGTATTGGTTTTTGGCCTTTTAATACTGTTGTCACAGCACTTCCCTGCATTCCACACAACGGTACCACCAAGTACGCTCAACTAAGACCGATCCGTGTAACCAGGACGCTAGTTCTGAGCAGCAAGAAGGGACTCTACTAATTACCATGCCGTAATTTTACCCACGGCCACACACATTCCCTTCAGTGAAGCTTCATTGTTTGGAACAGTGGGCAGAACGAGTCAAGACTGGACATGATGGTCACATCCCTGATTCCTTACCAATATCATAGCGTAATAAACACTTTTTTTCATTTCAGGCTCGGTAGATGATTCCGTATTAGACAAATCTAATGTCTTGTCACAAAATAAATGAAGATATAATATAATTATTATTTTAGTATTGGTATTTGATCACAGGATGACTCACAAATGGTTTATTCTTAGTTCCACAATTGGTAGAATGTATGATTTTCAGAACACGCAATGCTTGTCCATTTTTCTTCTCCTAAAAATGCAATAAACAGATGTGATAAAATTCAAATTGCATAATTTTTCAATAAGATTGACCATCATTAGAAATTTAGGGCTTTTAGGTAGAAATAAGAGCGCGAATGCAACAACGAAACTTGGAATGGAACATAGGGCAACAAACAGCCTCCATCCTTGCAAAGACCATCTTGAGTGTAGATCTTTGATGCTCGAAGAGTCTGGTATTATTATCCGCCCCAATACTTAAAACGATATTTAATATACCGACACTCCAATTTGGTATTGAATTATAATAGATTACTTGAAACTGAAATATTCCCAATCATCCAAAACGAGGACAAATAGCAAAGTGCCGTTCCTCGCATGGCTTTCGGTTGAAACTCCGTGAAATAAGCCCATATGATTGGAACGCTACTACCCAATCTAGTAATTGCATAACATTAATTTTAATGGATCTCTAATAGTTAGTTAGTTCACATTGGTTGTCACAGTACTCCGTAACGTAACGCAAGATGGCTGCGCAATGCACTATGGGTTTTAAAATCACAGACGTAAACTTAAGTTCTTACTTCAAAATTGATTTTGAAGTAGGAAGTAACGTAACTTAAGAAATTACGGCAACCATTGAAAAGACAGCTGCTTCTCGCATGAAAAACGAGATAGAATGAGAAATTGCGTGATTGGTCAGTTTACATTTACTGTCTACAATGAGTGTGAACAAAACCATACCGTACGTTACGTTCCTTAAGTTATACCTTACCTACGTTAAATTTTTGTAAGTTACGTTATGTTATGTTCAATGTGAACTAAGCCTTAACCCTCAGAAGCCTATCCTATGGGACAATTGACACGGGCAATAGTTCTGAATACAAATTTTTTTCAAAAAATTTTTCAAAAAATCTGAAATTTTCCGGAGCTGTTCAAAAAGTAGTTTTACATACACTCAATTTATTTGGTAATTGTCAGACTTGTGAAAAAAAAGTTATTGTAAAGAGAAAATATGAGCCCCTTAAAATCTCAGCTAAAACATTTGCTGTTTTCACTGCATTTTTTCTCTTTATCGCGACCTGAATAAATCACGAGTGCCCGCAAGTGAGAGCGCTTTTAAAATACAACACCACCTATATGCAAAGTAGAGAATAAAAAAAGCAGTCGGCACATGTTCAGTTCACATTTCATGTCAATTGCAATTAATTGGACTAAATTGGAATTAAAATTAAGTTAATATACACAATTATTATAAATAAATGAATAAACACACCTTGCATGCTGTTCAAATGATCACATTTTGACCGAGTGTCTTGATTTTTACAATCGTTGACACCTAGCGTCAGTTGGTAAAACCATGGTAACCATGGTAACAGCACTAAAGCGCTTCAACTCGGAGTATATAAAACATGTCAATTGACACTACTAATAGGTCTTTGCGTTGACCCAAAATGTTAGGCGTTAGGCGTCTGAGGGTTAAAGAAAAGTGATGCAACATGCTGAGTAATTCTCATTTGTTTATATTTTTTTTAACTTTGAATGTGAATTAATATTGAAAAATCTTTACCCAATACCAACGAATAGAATAGCAGCCAATAGAAAGTGGTAAGTTGTAGACAGTGACATTATAATTATAAAGAAACCGTTGAATAACAAACACCACACTAGGATATTACGTCTTCCATATAAATCAGAAATAGCTCCGCCAAAATAACCACCAAACATCATTCCTGTACATAAAAGCAAATGTCTAATTAAATAATATTCAACGTTTAATAATTAATGCAGTAATTTAATTCCTAACCAACAAACATGATGATAGTGAGCCAACCCTTTTGAGGAGTGGTCAACTTCAATTCGCATTCAGCAGCTGGTAATAAAAACGATATACAAATGATCGCAATGGCCTCATTTGCATTACCCAAACCGCATATCAACAACAACCAATAATGAAATAATCCATATCCTAAAAAATTCAAAAAAATTAAAATTTTACAACAAACAATGCTCAACCACGGAAAAAAAAAATTCATAAAACTCACCTACTTGAGAAATGGCATTTTCATAATCCGATGTTAATTCCAATTCTAAAAAAAAAAAAAAAAAAAAATAAATAATAATAATAATAAAATAAAATAAATAAAAAATATTTTTGCAATAATAATTAAAAATTTAAAAAAAAAATTACAAATTTAAACCATACCCATCATTGACGCATCCATTTTCAAAAGAATTTTTTATTGTCACAACATCGAATTGTTAAAGAAGGGGGGGGAAAAATGTCTGAAATTCCTAAATGACGCGCCTCGATTTCCTTTGCCTAGTTTTTCTCATCACCAATCAAAATTTGCTGAGCAATGCTGCGCCGAAAAAACAAATTAATAGCAAAACAGATTTAGGCCAGACTCAGCAACAGTTTGAACCTCCATACTACGGTTCACACGATGGTCCTCATAATGCTCCTCATATTCCTCCTGAACCTGAACAAGAAAATCAAGACAATCCGAGTGTAAAACGTGTTTTCGAATCAATCGGTACAGCGCGCCAGTTTGCCATTTTGGGACTAATCTTGGCACTAGTGGCCATCATCTGCAGCGTCATCGTGGCCTGTTGTCTGCTCTGCGTGTGTATTTGGCTGTGTATGCCGTACCAACCACGTCAGATTTCCAGTTCCGGTTCAGCCGAGAAACGCAAATCAGGAGGAAAATCGGATAAATCGGATAAATCTGATAAGACCGACAGTCGACCCAACTCGCCCGCACGAAACACCGATTCCGAAACCGAACCTCAACCGATTATTCGATTGACATCGCCGCCTCCTTCGAATACTCGATTGTTATCGCCACCTCCTTCCATTATTGTCCAGCATCCAGACCGTGATTGTCAATGCAGAATAGTCTACCCCGACCGATCTGATGGCGAGAACACTCCGCAGTCGCCTCCTCCTCCTTCCCTGCCGACCTTCCAGACACAAACATTAGCATCTGATCGTGATTGTCAATGTAAAATATATGAGCGATCTGATGTCGAGTATAGTAAGCGATATCCGGAACCGATGTATAAAATAACAATAAAGAAATAATAAAGGAAACATGTGTGACGTCATAATGCCGTACAATAATCAATAGAGGGCGTTAGTTTTCATAAATAAATTTTTTTAACCCTGGCAAGCTCTTTTTTTTCTACTTTTTAATTCTGTTTATTGGATTTGAGTTTTGGACATTTTTTTTCGATGAATGCGAAAGGTTAGTTGTCGTTAATGTTGTTGTTGTTTTGTGAGGATTACGATTCTAACATGTTGGAATGAAGTTAGTGATCCAGAGACGGGAAGTAAACGTCGTTCACGCACATCGACGCCCATAGGAGATGAGCCGCCAGTGGAGAAATTGCGGTGGATCGACGATGATGTTCATCCGGGGGATGGGATGAGTGATCATGTTATGGATACATTCCAAATGGAACCTGTTCACCACTCGGAAAACACAATGGTTCACGGAGTTATTTTTTTTATTTTTTTTTATTTTAATGTATAGCCTACCAGTAAAAATTGAAATTTTAATTTTTTATTCTAGACTTTTTCCGATTGCTGTGTGAGTCGAAATCCAGCCAGTTTGCGATTGCGTAGGAGTGGTAGTCATACAGTTTCCTCGCATGAAAGGAAATCGGTTATTATTGTGGGAGATTCTAACAAGCCGATTGTTAAGTCATCAGATGACAAGACGAATGATAAATCATCGGATGATGAGGAGTTTGTGAATGCTGAGAAAAATCCGGAAGTTCATACAATTCGGCTCAGATCTTTGCATGAGAATCCACAGCAAAGATCACAAGATAATGTTAGAAAAATTACATATAATTTTATAACAACTGAAAAAGACTGGCAATTTGAATACATTCTAAAAAAGATTTATAATGAATGTTTAAAGTTTTTTCAAAACTTCTGCTGGTGGGCTGCTGCATTTCAGAGGGCACAATTGCATCTGAGGTGAATTTACGCACAAAGTTTAAAATGCATGTGTAAAATGCATTTGTACACCTGTTAAGAGCATTTGTGGAATTGTACACCTGTAAAGAGCATTTGTGCACTTGTAAAAAGCATTTGTGCATAAGTGCAATTGTGCACCTGTAAAAAGCATTTGTGCAATTGTGAACCCATAAAAACATTTGTGCAATTGTACAATTGTGAACCCATAAAAAACATTTATGCAATTGTACAATTGTGCTCATGATTAAAGCATTGTACAATCGTACCTGATTAGAACATTTGTACAATCGTGCACCTGATTAGAACATTTGTACAATCGTGCACCTGATTAGAACATTTGTACAATCGGGCACCTGATTAGAACATTTGTACTATAGGGATGCACCTGATTAGAACATTTGTACTATAGGGATGCACCTGATTAGAACATTTGTAGTACAAATGTTCTAATCAGGTGCATCCCTAGTACAAATGTTCAAAAGTACAAAAGTCAGGAGCACAATTGTACAAATTTTGTACAATTGTGCTCCTGACTTTTGATTTACAAATGTTACTAACTGAATGTCTTCTTAGTTAGTTATTAATATTTTATTTTATTTTTGTTTTAAAATAGAGATCTGCATTTCATGAAAGTACAGCGCCATCTCGTATCCGAGATGAAATGCCTCATTTAAATGTGGAAGCAGTCTGCTTGAGTCCTACTTTTGCAACAGTAATGAGTTGCCTATTACTACTCGTTGCCATCTGTGGACTTTTCTTTCTTTTGGTTGGAATCGTCATTTTTGCACCAATAAACTTAATTCGAAGACGATTGAGTGGACAACGAATGGATGCAACAGAGTCGACATTTCGTTCACACGCGGAGACATTAAGATCTGCTATTTACAGGACATCAACTCCACTTATCAGAGAAATGACAGCGGGTGACGATTCAATCGAGGAGTGTATCAGCCAACCTACTATACAAGAAGTAGAAGACGATGATGATTTCCTTATGAATGTTGATCAACAGGAGCAAATGCAAACACCTTCAGGCTCAGCAATTACGATACCGAATCCAATTCCACAGATTACTGAAATTGAATTGTAAAGTGTAAATTAAAAGATGTCGTTTTTTGAAATTTGAAATTTGAAATTTGAAATTGTTTATCCTATTATAAAAACACAACAACAACAAAAAAAAAATATTAATCAACATTTCGAGTACTAACGACCATTTAAATTAAAATTAAAATATTGATTTTTTTTATTTAAAAAAAAAAAAATTTTTAGTTTTTGGATGTAACAATATACAATATGCAGCAAAGCCCTGAAATTGATATATTATGACAACAATACTCCTTGATTCCATATTTCTTCATTTGTTGCGGAGATGAATGGCGAGCCCAAAATTGCTGAGGAGTGCCACTGGCAGTTTTGGGGCGTCTTTTCTACTCCTGTCAATCTTCCTATCCATACATTACATCTATTGTTCAGCCGATAAATTCACTGGGCATTTCGGACACTTGAGTGATTACATAACGTACTACGAACCAGTAATTCGGATCGGATTCCCCTTGCACAATTTCAAATCCAGGAACTCGCGTACTGACATCTTGTTCAGTTTCCGCGCATTTGGCCGTGAATTCCACCTAAAACTCCGCACCGGATCTCCCTTACTAGCAGCCAACGCCTTAGTAATCACGCACGACGGTAACGGAACAAAAAACACAATTCCCGCTTCATATCTCTTACAAAGATTGGTCAACGGCGTTGTAAAAGGTGAAAAATATTCGCACGTACAAGGCCATGTAGTGAGAGGAACCTTCGAAGGAATAATTACGCTGAAAGACGAAATTTACTACATCGAACCTTGGACTACATATTTACCAATAATAGATTCGCGAGCTTTTGATTCGCTCATTTATCGCCGATCGGATATAAATATAACAGCGTTGATATGCGCAACTGGGGATTGCCTGCCGTTTCGCTTGGATTTCAAACGCGGACCGAAAATCTCGGATGAAGAGCTTGCAATGATGGAGCAAGTGGAAGGAGCGCCGGTAGAATCATTTACTAGGAAAGAATCGGGGACGAAGCAGCAGAAACAAAGAAGGAAGATTTGTACCGTTAAACTCGTAGCAGATCACACGTTTTATCAAAAAGCAACTGACCAGTCGATTGAAGTGTCGATTCACGAAATGATTGTGTTGGTGACCGCTGCTGATAACATTTTTCGGAGTACGGATTTTGATTATGATGGAAGACCGGATGGAATCGGATTCCAGGTATGCTTAATAGATACTAAACTCCGTTTCCAACACATTGCGAGAAACGGAGCCTGTTTGCTTGCACATTAAAAAACCACCAAAAACTATCATATTTGGTCATTTTTATGGTCATTTTTATGGTCATTTTTATGGTCGTTTACGGTCGTTTACGTTCGTTTATGCACCTTTATGGTCATTTTTCGAATTATTTTTTTAAGTGCATTAAACAATGGCTCTAGCCAATGGGAGTGTCTCGCAATGTGTTGGAAACGGAGTTTAGTAAGTTACCCGTTACCACGCAACTTAAAAAATTCAAATCCCGTAAAATCTTGTTAAATCAATAACCCGTGAAAATGTAAATCCCGATAAATCTAATCCCAGATCACCAATAACCTGTGAAAACACATGAAAGTGTTATCGTATTCCCTCGGAAACAACGACATGCCGGATAATATAGTGAGTCTGATACTGTGAGGATTACTACTTACGATTTACGGCACTGATTCGAATTTTACGGCATCTTGGAAAATGACCAGTTGTCTGCTTGTCAAACTCGCTTTTACCGGAAGTCGGAATGTTGTTGTTTCCGAAGAAATACGGTAAACCCGTTAAATCAAATCTCAGATCACAAATAACCTGTGAAAACCCATTAAAAACCCGTTAAAAACCCGTTAAAAACCCGTTAAAAACCCGTTAAAAACCCGTTAAAAACCCGTTAAAAACCCGTTAAAAACCCGTTAAAACCCGTTAAAAACCCGTTAAAGAACCCGTTAAAAACCCGTTAAAAACCCGTTAAAAACCCGTTAAAAACCCGTTAAATCTCAGTAAATATTTGTTCTTGCAGGTTTCCAGTGTCGTCGTATGGAAAAGCCAAGATGATGCTAATTATCAAATGTTCCGGGAAGATTTGTCCTCTGAAGATTTCCTGTCCGCTTTTGCATTGCATGATTCGAGCGACGTTTGCATGGCTATTTGTTTCGTGCATCGGGTTTTTTCTGGTAACGTTCTTGGTTTGGCGTACACAGCGAGTGTGAAGAGGAATCATGCCGGTGGGATATGTCAAAAAAGGATTTCGTCGCGACCACCGAGGAGTTACAACGCTGCAGTGGTCACTGTAGAAGGCTCATCTGGTCGCATGCCACGGGCTCTAAACAGTTTAACATTGACACACGAGTTGGGACATAGTTTCGGAAGCGATCACGATCAAAAAAGTGAAAGATGTTCCCCTCGATCCATTAAGGGAGGTTCTTATTTAATGGCCGACACTATTGAGAACTCGAATCAATCGAATAACAACAAATTTTCACCATGTAGCATTGACTCCATTGCAAGAGTTCTTGCAATCAAGGCTAAATGCTTTCTGGCTCAAGATGAACTTGGTCAATTTGTTTGTGGAAATGGTAAATTAATTTTCTTTCTTTTTCTAATGATTACTGATTATAATTGACAATTTCAGCCATTCGTGAAAAAGGAGAGCAATGCGACTGTGGTCATAAGGAACAATGTCATGAAACAGATATGTGTTGTGTGCCTAAAGGTGGACTGAAAAATCAGCAAGAATGTCAACTGATCAACACTGCTCAGTGTTCACCTCGAAATGGACCTTGTTGCACACAGGACTGCACACTAGTTGCAGCTGATGATAAAATGGTAAGGTTAAATCAAGAATCGGAATGAGTAGAGAGATTCCCATTGGCTGTGGCCTAATGCGTTTGTTCGATGCGGAGCGGAGGCGAGCGGAGGCGAGCGGAGGCGAGCGGAGGTCATTTTGTACAAACAAGAATTACGGTAATATATAGGTACATCAGTTCCTGAACACAATCGGTGCAAAATTCATTTTGCATCCTTCAGCCAATGGAAATCACTCTACTCACTACTCGTTCAGGTTTAAAAGACTTTGTATAAAGGTAGTATAGTGCGAACACATCTAGCTTATCGATGTTGAAACTATTATAGATAAACTTTATTTAGTTTCGACAACTGGATAAGCTAGTTGTAGGCTAGTTTTAACTTTAACTGGCTTGTGATGTTATGCTCCCAGAATGCATTGCAATTTTGTTTGCATTAACTATTCCTGGACTTATTGCTAAGTAGTGTCTGGACTAGCCCTAAACTCATACGATTTAAGCTTGGACGAATACTAGAATTCATCCAAGATTTACGTTACCTTGCCTTAAACTATATATAAGCTAAGCTAGCCTGTGTAATGCAAACGTGATATTAGAGTTGTTCATTCTCTTTTGATCATTTTAAGCACGACATGAAAAACAATTGGTTAAAAATTACCTATATTGGAACTCGCATGTAAAAATCAGACAAATAAATCTATTTATAACCAAATGTTAGAATAATTTATCTAAATTTGGGCCAATATGAGGTTTTTGTTAACAACTGTTTTTGGTGTTTGCATTTCTGCCATTTATTATCAATAGGGTTTTCGTAGTTGTGTTCCAACAATGAATGCATGAAAAATGAATTTTGCAACGGCGTGGATTCACTATGCCCTACTCCAGTCTCCAAAGCTGATGGATCTGTGTGCAATAATGGATTCGGAGTTTGTATTCGTGGACAATGCAACGACAAAACGTGTTCCCAGTTTCAACTGCAAGAATGCCTGTGTGTGGGTTGGAGATACGGATGCAATATTTGCTGCATAAGAAATGGATTGTGTGTGCCGGCTTCAAGACTGCGATTAAAACCAAGAAGTAAATTTCGGTTGTGGCAAGCTGATGGAGTTGGTTGTAATTTTGGTCAAGGGATTTGTAAAAGTGGCAAGTGTAAGGTAAATTGAATTTTCAATTTTAGAATGATATATCTGGTTAGTTTACATTTACATTTACATCTGGTATGTTTTTTTTTAAGGCGAATGATTATTTTGGAAATGCGAGGCTTGATAACAGGAACCAAACTGAAGAAGAAGATGAACAGACAGAAGGATTAAGCATTTTAGCAACACTGTTGGGCACTGCTTTAATCATCGTTTTTTTTGTAGTGGTAATGCTGCTGATTTATTTTCTCACGCCTTTAAGAAGTTGGATTTTGAAATGAAAATGCGGAAAAAACAAAATTTAATTTAGTTTTCCATAATTCTTTGCAATGCTACCAAGCGATGGTTTCTGCCAATAAAACGTCTTGTAAAAATGAAAATAATTTTTTTTTTTTTAAAAAAAAAAATTGACTTTGACATTATTCACATTTTTAAGATATGACCAATCTGCTTCTGGGAGTACATAAAAAATTGGTGGGTAGGGGTAACCCAATTCTTCATTCTTCATTCGTCACTGGTCAGATGGGTCTATTATTCCTCAGAAGCCTATCCTATGGGACAATTGACAAAGGCAATAGTTCTGAATACAAATTTTTTTCAAAAAATTTTTCAAAAAATCTGAAATTTTCTGTAGCTGTTCAAAAAGTGGTTTTACATACACCCAATTTATTTGGTAATTTTCAGATTTATAAAAAAAAGTTATTGGAAAGAGAAAATTTGAGCCCCTTAAAATCTCAGCTTAAAACGTTTGCTGTTTTCACTGCATTTTTTCTCTTTAGTGAGAGCGCTTTTAAAATACATCGCCACCTGTATGCAAAGTAGATAATAAACAAAGCAGTCGGCACATGTTCAGTTCACATTTCATATCAATTGCAATTAATTGCACTAATTGAAATTAAAATTAAGTTAATACACACAATTATTATAAATAAATGATTAAACACCCTGCCAGCTGTTCAAATGATCACATTTTGACCGAGTGTCTTGACTTTAACAATCGGTGACACCTAGCGTCAGTTGGTAAAACTATGGTAACCATGGTAACAACACTAAAGCGCTTCAACTCGGAGTATATAAAACATGTCAATTGACACCACTAATAGATCTTTGCGTTGGCCCAAAATATTAGGCGTCTGAGGGTTAATCATATCTTACGTCAATAGAAACTTTAAAGTAAACACCCTGGTCTACATTGTATACAATACTCGTTTAAAAACGTCACTCAACATCAAGTAAAAGTAATATATTTAATCATTATCATATATTCAAGCAAGCCAGACTTCTTACATATACAATGCAAGAATGCTAATTACAATTTAAAATTTTATCCATATAAATTTATGCTATTATTTTTTTATTTTTTTTTAGAAAAAGAAAATTTAAATTTAACAAAAAAAAAAAAAAGCAATAAATAAATAAATAAATAAATAAATAAATAAAATAACTAATATGACAATTCTAATAACCGATTTTAATATCAACTCCACTAGTAGCACCAGCTTGAGGCTCCGAACAACGTGATTCATTTCGTGAAAGCAGCGCGAAAATTGACGTTTCAGACATCATATCACGTGTACGTTGCGGACTAACTAAAGAACTTTTAGATCGTAAAGAAAGAACTCGGTTGTCATCATTCTTAACCTCAAAAACCTGTCCTCGATTTCCCTCTTTACAATCTCTATCACGCACCAACCGCGCCACCGCCTCTTCCATGAAAATCGCCTTCAACTCGGCATCTTGCTGCAAGTACTGTTCGAACCTGATCACATCGTGCAGATAACCGTTGGATATCTCATTCAAATTAACACATCTCAATAAATCGATCACTCCTTTAGTCCTACTTTTATTGATGTCCCATCGCAAAATAAAACGCACAACTTCCTCGCACGGTTTCACGCTCGCGATATATTTCACCAAACTGCGCACGTCCATCTCGTCCATCAACAACACATTGGGATCTTCGCTTATCTGCTTGAAATTCTTCTCCGCGAACTGTATAATCACTTTACAATTATTTATCTCGTACGTTTCGGCCAACGACCACATTTCGGCAAAGTTTTCCACCGATATCCCCTTAGTCAGGATGTCCCAGCAATAATCAAAGAGGATTTCTATCTGCATCAAGTGCGATATGCACGCCACTTCTTTCAGTAACTGGCGGCCCAGTTCAGCTCGCGGTGTTTTTCCAGTATAGAGAAAAGTTATGATAATTTCGACGCCGAAGAAAGACCAATGTTTGAAGTTGATGACGCTCGAGTTTCCTTCCATCATGCCACTGACGAACATGGTCTGGAAGTAGGGACTCGATGCACTCAGAATGATTTTGTGCGAGTGTACAACGCCGCCGTCGCATTCCAGTTTGACGTCGGTGTATAACTGCTGCTGTCTGAAGTTCTCCAGTACTGCACTGAGTAATTGCTGTTGTTTGCTTTCGGTGTTCATGGGTATTTTTGTGAAATTGGGCGAATTCATGTTTTGAGTATTTGGGTAATTCTGCATTTCGGGTTTCCAGTTTATGTTGTTATCAATTCGGGAAGATGTACATGCTAATTTGAATTTGCTGATTTGATTGATGGACATTATTTGGAAGGAATCTCGAAGTTAGTTTGTTGTTTATGGATTTTTTTGGGATTTTTTTCGAAATTGTAACATCACTCTAAAATTTTGAATTTATTGTTTTTTTTGTTTTTTTGTTTCTAATAAATGTCATGGTGATGATTCAGGACTTGAAATATTCCTTTGTTTTGAGTTGCATTGTTGAGTGTATAGAACACATTTTAAAATAACAGTTGAGCAAATGAATTAAATGTTAAATTCTAGTTCACTTTTCCCATGTTCTAGCCTAACGCCTGCACCTCACCTTATAGATAAAGTGGACTGGAAATTGAAATTGAAGCAACTGCTCCATGTTTTATTATTATCTCGCCACCAGAAACCTCGCCTGACTTGAACTAGCCTTAAAAAAAACCAGGTTAGATTAAATTTGTTGATTTAGAAAATTTGGAAAATGAAATAACTAGCAACATACAACTGAAGAAGCTGATCAAGAAGTCATAGTAATACGTAATATAAAAAACTTAAATTAACTAACCCTCACATTCAGTGCTCACATTATATTAATCTTTGTTTATATTTATGACAGTCTTGTTCTCCCTAATTTCTAACATGCTTGGGAATCATTAAACATTTATTTTTAAATCCAATTACCTTTTCACCTTGAAGCGACAATTTTTGTCATGGCAACAAAAGAAGTTTGATAAATATTTTTAAAAAATTCTGTGTATGCGTAGCTTTCAGAAGCAAAAAGTTCAAATCTCCCGATTCCAGACGGATAAACAATAATCTCTCATTCCCACCGCAATCCAAGATCAAGTAAGTCAAGTCGTATTATTTATTACTTCGAATATATTCGCACTTCAAGCGAGCGATCGTTAAAAATAAGATTACACTTTAAATGACGTGTCTGTATAATAGTATTGTTGTATTTTGATCTACAATTTGAAATCTTTTGAACAGCAATTAGTATTAATATTCTATTAAAAATTTAATTTCATGGATTTTTCAAAATTAAATATACATTAAATATGTATTGGGCATTTTGGCTCTATAATCCAACATTAATCGTTTTAGGTGGTTGTAATATTGTAAACCAACCTTTTAAACTATTTTCTTAACCAGGCATAATGAATAGCAGATCAACACGAATAAAAGTTATTCATCCTCAAAAACTGCGTAGTAAGTCTAGTAACATTAAAAAACGAAAACTTTTTGGTAATAAGAAGAGATGTAATTCTTGTATTCCTAAAATGTTGTGGATCATAACGGTGATAGTTAATAGTGTGCTGTGCACTTGGCAATTGACGATTTGCTTCCGTACTCGGAACAGCCTATTGGGACTCGTACCACCCTTGACACTGTCGAACAGCACACATTACCCGGACTCCTAATTTGTCATCTTCTTGTCGAATTGAGTTACGATTTTTCTAAAACATTTCGTAAAAATTGTATGAAAAATAAAGACTGCAATTCTTCGAGCATCGAGCATCAACAACGTTTTCTTTTCAATAATCTGAATTTTACACTTTTGGATGCTTGGCAACCAATTACAAACTTGCCCATTGAAGGAAATGCCATGGTTAGCATAAATTCATCGAATAGCAAGTTCACTTTCAATCAAAATTTGATTTTTTAGTGTTTTGCTGCAGTCAATGAAACACAATGTAATTCTCCAGATTGGTTCCAAGAAAGCCACGTAGACACAATTGCGGGACCTTGCCACACAATCCGAACAAGTATTTTTACTTTTATTTAATTGTGCAATTATAGCATAGATTCATTTCTTTTAGATCTGCTTTGGAATCTTGTAGAAAATTTACCGATGATTATGATTACAATTTATGGATCAAATTATGTAGCATCGCCTTTCATGGTATGACAATCAATCAAACGCGGTGGTAGATAGATAGATAGAATTGAGTTTATAGACGCAAGCGACGACTGAGGTCATACATGCTTTTTAATCTGACCAATATTAATCTGACATAAACAAACACATTTGACCATTGATAAACACTACATTCATACATCCCATTGCAGAATGGAATGCAGAATTACATTATCAAAAAAAAGGTCAAAAACAGAGACAAAAGCCACAGAAGAGAAAGCGGAGCAAAAAAAGGAGATAGATAGATAGAATTGAGTTTATAGACGCAAGCGGCGACTTAGGCCATACACGTCTTTTAATCTGACATACTTAAACTGACATACTAATTCTGACCAATATATAAATCTGACACACACAAACACATTTGACCATTGATAAACACTACATTCGTACAATTCCATTGCAGAATGGAATGCAGTCTTATATTATCAAAGAATTGGTCAAAAACACAAAAGACAGAAGCCACAGAAGGGAAAGAGGAGCAAAAAAAGGAGATATAGATAACCAGAGGACCCATTAGCACCACTGCAGCGGAAAAACAAAGTGCTGCAATGGAGAACCCAGGGGAGGCCCCAAGGAGGCTGGGCTTGGAAGTTTTCTCCCCCAGCCCTGCCCAAACCGGCCAACCAGGCGTACTGATCCGGGCATACTAACCCAGGCGTACTAATCCAAACGTACCAATCCGGGCGTACCAATCCGGGTTAACAAGCGGCTAAGATCTGGTGTACTGATTCTAACCCACTACAAATTCCGCCTGGACAACCTGCTAACATATAGAAAGATAAAATTGAGTTAGCAGACGCAAGCAGCGACTTAGGCCATATACCTCTTTTAATCAAACCCGCTAACAAAAATAGAGACAAAAGACACGAAAGTAAAAGTGGAGCAAAAAAAAATAAGAGACAGATAACCAGAGGACCCATTAGCACCACTGCAGCAGAAAAAGAATGTGCCACAGCAGAGTGCCCAGGGGAGGCCACGAGGAGGCTGGGCTAGGAAGTTTTCTCCCCCAAGAATTGGTCAAAAACATAAAGACAAACGCTCCAGAAGGGAAAGAGGATCAAAAAAAAGGAAAGAAAAAAAATAACCGGAGAACCCATTAGCTTCACCTCCATTGCAGCAGAACAACAAAGTGCTTCAGTGGTATGCCCAGAAGCAGCCACAAGAAGGCTGGACTGGGAGTTTTCCCGAATGTTTGAATAAAGAAAAAAACCAAAGGCCAGCTAGCAATTTGCAAGAAAAAACATCAAATAACTAGTTGAGATTGCCCGTCCTAAAACGGACTTTAGGATTAGTTGGGTAAAGTTTTAAATCAATTTGATGTTATATTGATTCTTCATCTTCATCTACATTATTACAACTACAAGTGCTAGATCAAGTTATGCAGACACGTTCCATAAATCATATATACAATACAACATCAATTTTTAGTCTATTTTTAGCATAAGCATGGCGATGCTGTGCACGACATGCAATGTCGGCGCCACGCACACTGAACCACAATTGCTGCTTCACGCTCAAGAAGAAATCGTTCTCTGCACACATATCCACGCCACCGGGACTGTATGATTAGAGCTGCTAGATGCATCACCATCACTTCTTTGCGAGTCACATGGCCTCTCCAAACAGACTGTATTCTAACAGCAGCTTCGTGAACTTGAATATACCGAGATCGATTTCTGTAAGCTCGCCATGAAGACTGGATGACAGTAGTAGCCAATGTAAACAATCGATTCACTAAATTCTTCCGACGAGTAAGAAATGCGCGCTGAATTATCACAGCA
Source organism: Strigamia maritima (assembly GCA_000239455.1). NCBI lineage: Eukaryota > Metazoa > Arthropoda > Chilopoda > Geophilomorpha > Linotaeniidae > Strigamia > Strigamia maritima. Next base: position 179,228 of record JH430667.1, on the reverse strand, counting down.
GCCCATTTTCTTAATTGCATTATCAACTGCCTAAAAAAAGTAAAATATACACAATATTTATTTTTTTAAAAACAAAAAAAACACTATTTATTTTTTAAAAAACAAAAAAAACACATACTGCTCGTCAGTCTGCTTGAAAATAGTCGATTTCGGCGTCATCCGACTTGTCATAACATAATTCTTTCCGATTGATTCAAGATATACTCGTTGGCGAGGTGAAAATTCACGAATCCCAAGCGAGAAGCCACATTTCACTGAACGTTGATATGCTACACCTCTCAACACACCTGATATGTTATTTGAAATTACATGATCATTGTGGAAACATTGCAACAAATCGACATCGTTCAGTAAACCGAATCGAACATAAGATAGAACAGTGGAGGCACTGGCCATGTGACTGTGGTCTGCCAACAACCAATCTGAGACATCACTAAGCAAGTCCATTTCACTGTAATAAAAAAAAGAGAGTAAATGGTACCGGCATTATTTATATTTGTTTTTTCAATCTTATTACCTTTGATATTGAACTTCATCTTTTCCAATCAATTCAATAATGCTTTTAACATCTGTAAGTTTTAGTTTTATTCCAGTTTTGTCTGTTTTGCCTTCATCTCCACTAGTAAGTCTGGTTTGCCTGTCATCCAAAGAAGATTTGTCATCGTATAAGTCATACAAATCAAAATCTTGCAATGCTATGAAAGGTTAAGTTATGATGACACACCATTAAGAGTATATAGCCAATAAACTCACATGGAACAGTTGAATAAATTGATAATGTGGTGTTTTTAGGTGTTTCTGGCAATTCAACGGTAGAAATTCCATCTGAATGTGTGGTTTCGGTTTCTATTCCTAACCGACAACAACATTTTGCACCAGATGATGAGTCAGAAATGTCTCCAAGGTCGTTGTACATATTCTTAACTAGCATACCATTTAGCCAGTCTTTTAATTTGTTATTATGTATTTTATCACTAGAGGGAAAATAAGTTTTATGCCGTTTATTTTTTGTTAGCCCCGTCTCCTTTTTTCGTCCAATAAAATTGCTTGGAGAGAGAGAATTATGTTTATAGACGCAAGCGGCAACTTAGACCATACGGTCTTTAATCTGACATACCAAATCGGACCAATAATAAATCTTGACACAAACAAAAACATTTGACCATTGATAAACACTACATTCGTACATTCCATTGCAGAATGGAATGCAGTCTTACATTATCAAAAAATTGGTCGAAAACACAAAGACGAAAGCCACAGGAGAAAAAGATGCAAAAAAGAGAAAAGACAGATAACCAGAGGCCCATTAACACCACTGCAGTGGGAAAACAAAGTGCTGAAGTGGAGTACCCAGGAGAGGCCACAAAGAGGCTGAGCTTAGAAGTTTTCTCCCCCAAATTGCTTGGAGGAAAGTTCTCACAAAATTCCAGAATATTAATTGATTAAATTTAATAAAATCCAATAAACCAGGAGAAAGTATCATCATAAAGTATGTTTGAATTACGTTACATGCTTCAAAACCTAGTATTCTACAAATTCAGAATTGTATTAGCATACAATTATATTAAAAACTACCCAAACCCAAAAAGTTGTTGTGACGGTACTTGTGAAAAGCATGTTTCACCTTATTTTTGGATTAATAAAGGTGTAAACTACGAGTTTAGAGAAAATATTATCATTAAAGTGCCAAAGAGAGTCAAATTAGCACCACTTGCTGTTCTTATTTTATTTCCCTGACGTTCCACCTGGTCAGTGGTCCAGCAACCCAACTGGCAAGAATGTGCAGGATTCCTCCTCCTTATGTGAGTACGTAGTCACAGGAACAAGTGAAAACCATCTAAGTATTCTGCATCCACACCACCAGAGTATAAAAAACCACAAATCTCATCTACAAACCCAACGGATAAAGCAACTAACCGAATCGGCGCCAAGAACATAATGCCTTTAAAATGGCGGCTAGAAAAAACAAATAACAAGAAAATCGAAACAAAACCGTCGATAAAATAATTTCACGTGTAACAAATTATTTACAAACCCTGGAGAACAATTGAAATGTAAAAGATAAAATCAAAAATCAAAACTAAACGAACAAAGGAATGAAAAAAGATCCATCGCCTAGACACAACCAACCGCCGCTCACTCAGACTCAAGCGATGTTCCACGGGGTTCACAGTCGATAAACACGATTAAATTTTCACAGTAGAACAAATCTTTTAGCCAGACCAAATGCCGATAGCAACGACGTAATAATATATTAATTTAAAACGATTAATTTTGCGTAAAGAAATGAATATTTTAGAAAATATTACCAGAGATAAATAAATAAATAAATAAAAATCTTCCAACAACAACATTACAAACTAAAAAATCTATATTTTCTTTGAAACCAAAAAAAAAAAGTGACAATTTTACATACAACCATTTTTTTAATGCTATAAAAAATCGGGCAAAAGAATGCGGAAGGGCAACGTGTGTATTGTCTACTTATAATCTCACAAATTTATAAAATTTTACAATTTTTTTGTTAGTGTAATTTTTATTTTTTTTCATAATTTTTAATTAAAACGACGATTTTCTTAGTCAAATCCTGCATAAAATAGCTAAATCCTGCATGTTACTGCATGGATGTCTCGCTTCACCGGACGATATCCTTCTCCAGTTATCGGGTTTGAGCTAGTTATTCCTATAAAACAAAAATCCCATTAAAATCAAAACATCCGATTCTCATAATTCCGAAAATTAACGCTTTTTACGTCAAGGATTTAGCGATAGCAGTATAATTGGATTAAATAATATAAAATCGAGATGAATTGAACGCAGCTAATATCTAAATGCAAAACCTGAGTCTCTCTTGGTTCGAGAAGGCTGGCCAGCTTCACCTACAATCGGATTGCGAACAGTGCCAGCTTTCGACGTTCGCTGCATTCCACGAGTCAACGATTCCATTGGTGCAAAAATGTTTTCATGCGCCAATTTATCCGGAAAATTTTTAGACAAAGGCCGTGCGTTAACACACGTATTCTCGCCAAACAAACGATCCCTAGTGACGTCAGTTTTCACGCGGCAGTTCGTGTCGTTGGTACGAGGTGTCAGAGGTAACGCTTCCGTTTCCGATCCAAAAAGACGATTATAACTCGCATCACCCGGTCGAATCTTGGTCAATTGTTGTTTCACTTCCGGAGCACCGAATAGTTTGACTGAGGTGTCATCGTCGCGCAATTTGTAACCCAGTCGTCGTTTATTCATCAGTAAGCTCTTACGAGTGAATGCCGCCGCATTTTCAAAGGAAATTTGCTGATCATTCGATTGCTTGCCACTTATTTTATTCACAGGTGGCGGCTCTTCGTCTTCACTCGTGCCGACCCACCAATAAACATTCTGGGAGCTGTTGTCGTCGGCTTTCGGACGACGTTTCCTGCGAACGGTTTTTCGGACTTTCAACTCCGGTTCTCCTCCGAAAAGGCGATCTCTGTTGGCGTTTACACCGATCATTGTACCTAAATAAAGAAGAAACAAATAGAATATTTCGAGTCATGCAGCATGGGTATGTAAGGGTTGACTGTTGACCACCCTCTGGTGTGGTGTGTTAGCAGTGACCAACAGTCAAAAATTCTATGGCTTTATAATTTTCGCCATCTTTTAAAATGGCCGTTATGATTTTTACTTATTTTTTTAAGGTTTTTCAAACTCTCTATTTTAAAAAATAATTTTATATTCAAACAGCTCATTGTTGACCACACTGGTGGCAGGGCGCTGTTTCTGACGTCACTTAATAACAATCTCGCACATTCTCGAATTGCTCTCGCTCTTATCTCATTTTCACAACTTTCAACATTTTAGATTCATACCCGAAAAGATTTTTTCAAAAAATTGTCTGAAAAATTATTTAAGGGTTTCAAAACAAGCTCAATCCAATAATGCAATAAAAAAAAATTGATATCATAAATCCTTTGAATACTCACTGCTTATTAACTCGATCGATTCTGGCGATTTCGCCTCAATCACATCTTGATCAGCTAGCACACGCTCTCTAGTGTTGCCTGTATTATTTCTCGACCCGCGAGAACCAGGTTTGTGAAAATCAGCTGTCAATTCAACAGCAAGAATGACATCATTCGATCCTCTACTCGAAGTTCTCGACGGTAATTGCCGTGATTTCCGTCGTCGTGGAATAATAACAGCTTCCTGAAATTGCTTTTCTTTTGTTCGTTTCTTAATCGCAACTGAACGAAACGCTTTTGACGTCTTGACAACTGACGATTCTGAAGATTCGGTACGGGTCGAACTTTGAGTGGTCCTGTCTAGTAATATACACAAGAAAATGAATTCCGATCAATAGTTTCAAGTTATAAATTTGTGTTTATAAATTTCGGGGCGGGAAATTATTCAAATTAACACTTGAAACGGCAATTATTCGAATACCTGAAGATATACCTGTTGTACTTCGAGTTGATTCATCTATTCTGTCAGCTGGTGGCTCCTCAAACCCTTCATCACCAGAAATGGTGGAGACTTGGTGGGAAATAGCGGTCGACTCGTTCATTTGTTGATCGTCCGTTGCGAATGTGAATTTTTTGATATTCTTTCGTCGTTCTTTCATTTCCAAACAATTTGTATCGATTATTTTTCTGTATTCATACAATGTAGAAAATTATTTACATGTATTTACAGCATATTTACCCATTTTACCTCGGAATCGTGAGATTCCTTTTAAATTACTACTGTAATGTATTCATCGAGGTGTTTTCTGCCCGCCGCATTCTAAAAATGGCGATTATGGTTTGTATTGTTGACTCGCATGAGTGTTTCCACCTCGTGACATAATTTTCATTGTTAGATTAATCTCCGCTAGGTGATTAAATGAAAAAACGGTTCTATTGTTTCACTTATTAGAATTAAGAATTATTTTATTTTTGACCGTCTGGCTGAATTTCATAGCAGAAAATCAAGAGTGAAAATGAAAATCCTTTACTTCGCTCTGCTTTTAGTTTTAGTCGGCAGCCATCACCATCATTCCCACGATATGGTAAAGTTGATTTATTAATTTACATTTATTTTGATAATTTTTTTAAAAAAATGTTTTTATAGGGCGCAATGCGGTGATCGTGGCGCTCCATGTATATTTGATGGACCGAGGTCTTGTTGTCCTACTTTTGCTCGTATTAATTCCGCGTGCGAGAAGAAAAGAACAAGATAATAACAAAATAAAAAAAATCGAGAAATTAAATTGAATCCAATCCAAACTAATCAGGGATTTAGCATTTTTTGGTACAAAAATACAAATTCCAATGGAAATAAATAATATTTTCAGTCTGAACTCTTTTTAAACTCATTTTTAATCATCTAAAGAAGAAACTAATGACTTGACAAGCAGTTACAAGCAGTTACTAAAGAATATTAAATTTTTTAAGTTCTACTTTTAAGTTTAGACATTAAAAGACAGCCATCAGTTGCTCAGGTGGCCAATCGCACAGCGGCAGAACGAATTCTCAAATCCTTTTGATAATGACGCAGTTCTTGCACTTCCGGCAGCCGGCGCACCTATGTATACACAAAAATTATCGTGAGAAGATAATCGAGTGTAATTAATTTATTAAAATATTATACCAAATAGCCTCTGTAAAAAGCTTGAATTATTCGAGTTGCTTCTTCTTCGGTCCAAGTTAGAAATTTTGGCACTGGACATCTCGGACTGAAAGAAAAATGTCGAAAAAATAAAAATAAAATAAAAAAAACAACGAAAGTGTAATTTAATAACTTACTTGAGAGTTAAATGCGCTTTTACGAAATCGATATCCTCAAATTTCGTGAAGGATTTTCTCGGTGAATTAGAATTATTACTTATATTGCAAGAAAATGAGATTACCGAATATTCCAGTTCAATTGTGAATTCACAACTACACTGGAATTAGTTTTACTTGTATAGATATTCAGTCAAGAAATCCAAAGGTTGAAATTTCGTTATCTTCCTCTCGAAACATCTCTCCGCCTTCGCTACTTGGATCATCTTCTCAATTCCAGGTGTAAGAATCGGAAATATCTCTCGAGTGATATAATCTTCGGACTCATCTATAAATTGAAAATTGTTATAAATCAAATTTAAATTTCAAATTGTACAAACTAATAACCGCAGAAAAATGGAGTAACGTCCATGGTCTCCATGATGGTTACTACGCCAACATCATACAACAAAAATAACAAAATAAAAATATTTTATTACACAGAAAATGTTAAAATCGAAAATTATTTTTTTTATATTTTATATTCTTTTTCTATCAATTTCAAACAAAGTAGAAATTATGGAAATTGATTCACCAATAAATTCAATGAGCCCACTAATTGAGCTCATAGTGTTTATTTATTATTGTGTGAAGGATTACCATACCAAGTTATGGTACCGACACTGACCACCACTACTTTATGTCCCTGTATCCCATCCATGACCCCATCCACTAATAGATAGCAGCAAAGATGGGATAACGGCTACTAGAAAAATTAGGATAGTAGGAGAAGCTAAGATTGGTACTGTGAGTTAGCAACCAAACAAAACCTGTTCTTGGCTACGGCTCCCAGCCCCTTTGCATGTTCAGTAAGCCTCACCTCTGTGTGGATGTAGTGGCTGCTTCTAAACACAGCAAGAAATGCTGCAAGATATTCTGACCACGCGGTCCTTGGCGTTAGGGCCATGCTGCGAGTCTGGCGTGGTCTACCTTTACGGTACCGGATGGTAAGCACGAAAGTAAGATAGATAGAATTGAGTTTATAGACGCAAGCGGCGACTTAGGCCATACACGTCTTTTAATCTGACATACTGAAACTGACCAATATAAATCTGACACAGACAAACACATTTGACCATTGAAAAAACTACATTTCTACATTCCATTGCAGAATAGAATGCAGTATTACATTATCAAAAAAAGGTCAAAAACAGCGACAAAAGCCACAGAAGAGAAAGCGGAGCAAAAATAGAAGGTAAGATAGATAACCAGAGGACCCATTAGCACCACTGCAGCGGAAAAACAAAGTGCCACAGTGGAGTGCCCAGAGGAGGCCACAAGGAGGCTGGGCTTGGAAGTTTTCTCCCCCACGAAAGTAAGAGATGATGAGATACGACCATAGACACTCAATAAAGACCATACCATATAAACCTTAAATCATATCAGTGTCTCCCTTCTTTGCCTGACTTGCTGGGCCAATCTCCAATTTCCAATCTCCAATCTCCAATCTCCATTGTCTTGTCCCCAACACAGTTGAGGAGTGAAATCCAATCACAAATGAACTAATAGTATTTATTTAGAATGTTTATTACAAGCAGAGAAGTATAGATACAGATAGTCATTCAATAAACTTGTCTTACAGCATATCGGATCTGACATTTCACTCGAGGCATTCATTGGTAATGAGGATAACCACTGAAATGATTAATTAGCAGAACCATATTGAGTACCTAAACAGAAGACAGCATCGAGTTGCGATTATAAAACAATCAAATCACATAAAATAATACTGAGCAAAACCTGATCCACTTCTTTTATTCTCAACGCCAAGTAGTATACACGATATCACAGTGACCACAATCACAGCAGTGAGCAATGCAACTCCAACAATAACTAGGGATATTACGGTGTCAATATCCAGCGGAAATTCATTGTTTGCTACAAAATACCAACAAAATATAAACAAGAAAATAATAAGCAAAATATATTCAACCAACCATTTGGCGCCATAAAAATAGACTCTCACACACACACACACACACACCGTTGTCATTGCAACAATATGCGTGTTCATCATCATATTTACACTTGAACGCTTTTCTAGAAAATGACGTCATCATTTATCAAGTGGGAAAAGTGAGTGAATACTCCATTTTTTACTTTTCCACTTGAGAAATAATGACGTCATTTTCCAGAAAAGCGTGTGCATGTAACTAGAGTAACTGTTTTATCTCCTATTGTTGTTTAATTTATCCTTTCCAAATAATATCTGTCATGGTTTTCAAAATTTCGAATTTAAAATGATGTTAAATTTTGCGATAACGAAAAATGCCGGTAACTAATGAGTCAATGAATAGTAGCGGTGTCAGTGTATTGGAAATACAGAACAAGTCACCACCGCCGTATAAAACAAACGTGATATATTCTGAAGACAACAGTTTTCGAGAATCGCTAAATAATCTTCGTAGACAAAATGTTTACACGGACGTCCAGATTCTTTGCCAACATCGTGTTTTTCCCGCCCATCGACACGTTTTAGCATGTGGTAGCAAGTATTTTTACCGGCTGTTTGTGCCAGGAGGTGGGGGCAGTGGAGGTGAAAGTCCGACGTCAACGCAAACACCGGTGACGAGTGTGGAACTTCACGATCATGATCCGCATGTTCTCGAGATAATTATCCATTTCTTGTATACTGGCTATATGGTAAACGTGAGCGCATTCACAAGTAAAGATGTGGCGAAACTTATCAAATCTTCGGAGTTTTTACAGGTTGTATGAAAAGGAATTTGGCGTTGTTTTGGTAGCAAAACACAATATTTAATATTTAATTTTTTTAGTTACATGATGTTTGGAAATGAAGGAAAATAATTTTCCATATATGGAAATTTTGATAAATTTGTGGGAAAAAAAATTTGTAAAAAGAATTTGGGGTTTAGCGTTGTTTTGGTACCGTTATGCAATTCCCAATGGAATTATCGGTAAATTTTTTTTTTTTTTTTTTTTCGGTACCATAAGGCGATATTCTATTTTCAGTCACATGACGTTTGGAAATGACCATTTTTTGCGAAAATAAAATTTCCATATATGCAAATTTCGATAAATTTGTGAAAAAAATTCATTAATATTGTGTATTTGGTACCAAAACGCAATTCCCACAATGCAATATTCAATTTTCAGTCATATGATGTTTCGAAATGACCATTTTTTGAGAAAATAAAATTTCCATATATGCAAATTTCGATAAATTTGTGAAAAAAAATTTATTAATACTGTGTATTTGGTACCAAAACGCAATTCCCACAATGCAATATTCAATTTTCAATCACAAGATGTTTGGAAATGAGCATTTTTTTGGGAAAATAATTTCCATATACCGATATACGTATGCAAATTTCGATAAATGTGTATTTGATACCAAATTATTATTATTTTTTTAAATTTTTTTTTTTTTTTTTTTGTAAAAAAAAAAATTCAAGGTCGATCATCTTGAAGTGGTTCTTCTTCAAGAACTAATCAAAGACCTCAACATGGAAAACTTCAAACACGTTGTACACCTAGCCAGCAAACACCAAAACCAACTAGCAACAGCCACCGTCCTCACTTTCCTAATAAAAAACCTCGACACCGTTTGGGTATCCGCCGAATTCATGGAGCTAGACGGAGAAATGGTAGGCACCATGTTCCACCAAGCCGCTCCAAACCTCCACTGCCACGACACCCTTCTCCAAATAGCCCTAGTCTGGGTAAAACATCACCTAGAAGAACGAAAAGACGTCCTAACAAAACTAACCTCAACCCTCGACTTCAGTAAAATCTCCGTCTCCTTAGCCCGCTTCCTCCTCCACGACAATTTCATCACCACGAGTCCCACGAGCCTCCGCGACAAACTAGTCAAAGTAGTCGTCGCATCGGGCGTAGAAACGAGAAATAAAAAGTCGGACTTCATCGACCAAAGAACCGACATGAATCGCTTTTATTCGCCGTCCAGTGTCGCCACCAGCGAAGTGGCCATAGTCGTAATAGGCCGAGACGAAGCGAACCGCGGCTCAGTCGTGAGATACTACCCGCGCGCGGACCAATGGGACAACGTACAAGACCTCGGCACATCTCTCGAGATGAAACAAGGTCTCGGATACCATCAAGATCGCGTTTACTTCGTCGGTGGTGAAGATCTGAATGGTAATAAACTCGGCACGTGTTTCGCTTACGACTTAAAGATCAATCAATTACTCAAACTACCGGAGTTGATCACACCGAGGACTTGTCCGGTCGTTATCGGTCACGAGGAATCGATTTATACTGCTGGCGGCACCGGGCGGTTCAGCACGAGTGGATTGAGCAGCGTGGAGTGTTTGGAGAATGTCAATTGTCCGAGTTGGAAGTATAAGAATCCGATGAGGGAGAAGAGAGATGAGACGGCTTCGTGTTGCACGATCAGTGAGAAGATATTCGTTGCTGGTGGTGGACATTTGAAGTGTGAATATTTTATTCCTGGGAGTCGAGGATGGGCTCAAGTGTGTCCTTTGCCGCTTAATGAGTTTAATGGGATTTTGCCGTGTGTCGCTGTGGCTAATAATCATGTTTATGCTTTTAAGTATTTCAAGCCTAATCATGCACTTTTTCTTGACTTTGAGCGTGATGAGTGGGTTGTTGTGAATATGAGAGGTTCGGCGCCTGAGTGGATTATGGCGATTACTGGATGTGGTTCGGGGGTTTATGCGTTGGATAAATCTCGCAAGTTTTATATTTTTGATACTAGTACAGGAACGTGGGCTTTGGGGAGTAGATTGCCTAAGTCGTTTTCACATGCGATGCATGCTGCTTGTAATTTTGAGTGAAAGCATAAAGAATATTTTTAGGAAAAAAAAAATTAAATTGTTAGTGTACGTTTATTTTTTCCTTTTTTTTTTTTTTTTTTTTTTGTCTTTTGGTTGTGATATAATGTGATTATAATATAAAAACAAATATAATAAAAAAATATACCAAAGAATTTAATTTTTTGTGTCATATATTTGAATATTGAACGTCGCAGTGCGCTGCAGTGAAGCGTAGAATTGATAGTGTGCTGCAGTGAAGCATAGAATTGTCGAATTGATAATGTGCTGCAAAAATACAAACACCGTCATCAATTAGCATTTATTTTGTCAATATTTTTCACTTTTTTTTTTAAGAAATTATTTTTCATAATAAAAACATAAAAAAAAAAAATAAGAATAAAAAAGAAAAAAAAATAAAAAAAAAAAATAAAATAAAAAATTACATAGTATAAAGAAATATTACAAAAGGATATTGTATTTCAAATGGCAATGCACTATAGACCTTGAATATGTTCAAGTACTACATTAGAAAAAGCTCTTTTAACAGCATGATAAGTCACATTGAAAGCAGCTGCACCAATCTTAGCTGAATTTACTGCAGCACTAACAACAACGTATAAACTATTTCCAAAATATATAAAAGCAGAATTTACATTCGAGACCACAATAAGAACATAATGCGAAATTCTTATCAAACAATCGCCAGCACAAACTAAAACCTGTTGAGTCGTATCAGCAAAAGCCATAAAAGCATTGTACAAATTATTAATTACACCAACAACACTAGTAGCTACACCATAAACAAAGATGCGAGTGTTTGGGACGACAACTGCAAAAGTATTTACAATAGTTGTATATCCAGTGTCAACTACAGAACCAGCATAAACAATGAACTCAACTATTTCGTGTAGAATAAGAGATGTGTTAGTTATAAGGGCAATAGAGCTGGCTAATATTCCAGCAACAACAGCAACAGCAGTGGCAATCACATCAGTTAAACCGATGATTATTTTCTTTGCTGTAGGTGTAATCTCATTGTACCAGCTCGCGAAGGAAGCAACCAAGACGGTGCCTACAGCTGATAACGTTGCACCAAATGCAGCGATCACATCAGAGACATCGAATTTTATAAGGATTAAAATACAAATCACGATAGGTAGTAATTTGATATAAGCCATGACGACATCTTGAAAATATTACCTATTATTATCAAAATTTATTATCAAAAAAAAATAATAATAATATAATAATAATATAATAATAATAATATGTGAAATTGAGAATAATTATTTCTAAGACATACCCGCGAATTTTCATATAAAAAAAAGTCCGATTTTATGATTTTATAATTTTCAATACATGATTCTCTTTTATTCTTCTCAATATTTGGTTCCAAAAATCACCCTCGTCAGGCATGGAAGTGTTTTTTTAAAAAATATATATACGTATATATTACTCGATTAAAGAGAGAACTAAAATTTCCGACGAGGGGTAAAGAGACAAATCCAAAAGCATTTATGTATAAGTAAGAAACAATACGAGTTGCCGTGACAACCGTCTATAGTAAAAAGTGAAATGGAAATAGATTTCTATGTTATACGGATTGGACGTGTCAATAAGTTCATCTATCATATCTGACATGACATCATTGTAATTCATTTCTGAAAATTCCAGAACGGCGAAATTCAACGAACAACAGCAGACTACAGCCACATTCTCATAAAAATATAAATAAGGAAATTTTAAAAAAATATTCCATTCTATTCTAAAAACAGACACAAGATAGATAGAATTGAGTTTATAGACGCAAGCGACGACTTAGGCCATGCACGTCTTTTATCCGACATTATTGAACGTGTTGACCACCATATCATTGCACATTTGGAATAAAATTCTGGTCATAATGATTTTTTGGAAATTTGGATTGTTGACAACAATTACGTAGCTCCATTATGACTTCTTTTGAGAGCTTCGCAGACCCATACATCCAATTTAGAAAAGTTGCCCAAGAATTTGAACATCCTAGATCAGTTTAATTTTTAATTTTATCTTCAATGGTTCTCGAGATAGTAATTGTCAAAATTTCAAAAACCTGATTTTGGTGGTTTTTAATTTTTTTCTCAGTAACTACTTAATGAATCCTCAAAAATTTTACATGAAATGATAGCTCTACCATTCCTATAAATCCTCTTAAAACCATTTGTCTGTCAGTATTACAGCTTTTAAGAAATTTCCATTTTTCTGACTTTAAAAAAGTGCCTGTTTCCATACTTTTGACCAGGAGTAATAAAAGGCAAAGTATGAAAATGAAGGAATTTGGTACGAGCATCGACTCATTGATGATATGGTCGCGCAAGCAATGAAAAGCGAAGGCCAGGTGGATTTGTTTGGGCCTGTAAGAATTATGATGGGGATGTGTAATCGGATTCAGTAGCTCAGGATAAGATTTGAATATAAAAATATCAGTAAAATGTATCATTTTTGTTTTTTGGTGTTTTTTTTCTAGGATTTGGCTCATTGGGATTGATGACGAGCGTTTTGATTTGCCCTGACGGGAAGATTGTGAAGTCGGAAGCCGCTCAGGGAACTGTTACTCGTCATTATAGAATGCACGAGGAGGGCAAAGAAACATCAACTAACCCAATTGGTGGGTCATTTAAGCTTTTATGCACCAAACTGACATTTTTAAACACACAAAAACACCGTGTCAGAAACAAATTTATAATTATTGGGATTTTGCAGCTTCAATATTTGCTTGGACCCGTGGTATGCTTCATCGAGCCAAATTGGACAATAACGAAGAATTGAAGTACTTTGCTTTCATCGAGACGATCGAAGCTGGATTCATGACTAAAGATTTAGCCATTTGTGTCAAAGGAAACAGCGGGTAATTATTTTTTAAATTTAAATACAATAATTTATTATAATCTTATAAATTTTTATAGTGTTACTCGTAGAGATTATTTAAACACTTTCGAATTCATGGAGAAACTGGCTGAAAATATGAAACTTAAACTCAAGTGACTAGAACAATTAATTAGTGACAAAGCAAAATTATGAAGCATAAAGTAAATTCTATTATGAAAAGAACTTAAATTTACAAATATATATTCAAGACATAACATAGCTAGTTTTTATAAATTTAAAATTTCAGGGTTATGAGTAAATAATTAAATTAAAGAATTCATTCGTAGTCGTCACCCTCCGCGCAACTTGACTGCAAATAATAATAAAAATGGAATAAAAAAATACTGAAAATAATACTGAAAATAAATAATAAGAAAATAAAATAAAAACCTCTGAAAAAAGGATCTTGGGTTGAATTGGTGTATGAATAAACGTATGTTTGCGAAGTGTTTTTTTTCTGCGCGATGTTGGTGTGGAGTTGTAATGCTCCATTTTGTCACCATTCAGCGAACAAGCGGGGCTAATATCCTCCGTTTTGCCAAAAATTTCATCTGTTTAATAATTTGAATTTGAATTTAAATTTAAATTTATATGATTATTAATTCATCAATTACCATCGCCATAATCGTCTATATCCGGACAATGAAGGAGATTCGGTTTTGGCGACTGTTTCGGCGTCACGTATTTGCCGGTTTCATTGCAAAGCGACTTAAATGGCTTAAAGATGAAGTTAAAAAATTTGGAAACATGATGTAAGCAGGAATGGATCATATTAAGCACCGAAACCAACTAAAAAAAAAAAATATAAATTGGACTAAATTTGAATTTTACTCAAGTAGGTAGTTTTACCGTATTGGCGGTGGCGTAAATTCGTTTCCGTTTGTGCCACACCTGAAAATTCAAACAAAAATCATTAGAAAATTTAAAAATTTAGTAAAATATTCAATTACATCAACAACTCGCGGCAAAGCCAAAAGATCATCAGCAGTTGGTCGTTTCAAGTATTCCTCCAACATCATCGATTGAATGACTGCTGTTAACTCTGGCGAAATGTGTGTCATTAAATTGTGAGGAAGCCTCCCTCGTCGCAAATCCTGCCACACGACATCTTTATCCGGCAAATCCAAATCGCATGCCATTTCCAAAATTGTTATACCCAAACTAAATTTTAAAAAAAAATTTAAAAAAAAAAAAAAAAAATACAAAATTTTTAAAAATTGTAACCAATAAAACCTGAAAATATCAGCTGCTTTCGTAAAGTATCCCATCATCGCTTCGGCCGAAACGTATTTCGCATCGCCTTCCGACGCATCGTGTTGTGCATCAGATTTTAAATCCAAAACGAGCCCAAAATCGCCCAATTTACATACGTTGAACTTGGAAATAAAAATATTAGCTGGTTTAATATCCATGTGGACTAAATCGTGGTCGTGGAGATGTTTAACGGCCAGTAATAAATCGACAAAATATTTCCAAACTAAAGACTCCGGTATATCGTGATTCTCCTCACAAAAATAACTCAAAGTCGTATCGCATAATTCCATTTGAATGTAACTGTGGTCGTCAGTCTGCCACGATTTATGGAATTTAATCACGTTCGGATGATTCGGAAGTTTCTGAAACTGACACACTTCTGTAGCGGGCCTAAAACAAACATTAAATCTATTAATATCGATTTAACATTAAAAAAACAATGATAAAACCTGTTACATCGACGTCCACGCCTTATCCCAGTTCTTTTAACGGCGTAAAATTTACCGTCTTCGATGCTTTTCATTTTAAAAACCTAAAATAACCAAAATTAACATTTCGATCAATTAATTTTAAACTTTTAAACGTTTACCTCTCCGAAAGAGCCCTTACCGAGCAGGCCATAATTTACGAATGCCGAATCAAAATATAATTCTTTGCCGGTGATATCGCTGTCGTACTCCGAAATAAGTGCTGATTCATTTAATTAAGGTACATTCTAACTATTAAAATGACAAAATTATTTAAAATGGAAAATTAAGGATACGTGTCCTGGGAAAAGAGCAGTTATCTCGTGTAAATGTAAATAGACGAAGTCTGCTGTTTGGCGGGGCACTTTTCACTGTCGGTGGACAAAATGGCAGCCGGCTGTGTGGTGTTCCTCGTGCCTAGGATACAATTAAATGTTAATTAAACAGTGTAATTGATTGACAACTATTTTCCAGACCTTTTTTGTGGATAATGTTTGCGCGTCGATAAATTGCTGAGGTTTCGGCAGGTGATCGTATGAAGGAGTTCCTCCATCAGCCATTGGTCAAAATCGGTAAATTCGATAGGCGAGTGGAGATGTGAGAAACAGAAGTCTGTTACTGCAATATTGTAAAGTTTTTCGATGTTAAAGCGGCGAGTTTTTACTCACAGTACGTTTTTGTTATGGCGCCGTATGACGTTGATGCAAATTTGTTGGTGTTCGCGCCAAAAACGTCATTTAAAGATGAGTTCCATCTAGCGGCGATAAGACATATCTTATTATCAATATAATTAACTTTTTTTTTTTTTTTTAAAAAAAGCTATATAATTCGCGTATATAATTTTATTCGCACATTTAATAAGATTATATTTTTTATTTTAGTAAGTGAACAGGTGAACTCATGTTTGTATCGTCATATTTTCTTTTATAGTTGCTATTTTATTTTGGTCTTGAAGTTCAAATCGAAACTGCAGCAGAATTATTAAATATGTGATTAAGCAGCTTAATATCTGAAAATATAAAAAAAGCATAAAGAAAATCTTTATTTCTATTCGTAAACGTTTGATTTACTTGAATCAAAAGTTGCTTGTCGATAGTAAAAAACCCACCAGCAGTGATTTCTGGAGGATCGCACAATTGAAGAAATAAAGTGTGTTTCAAATTTAAAAAAAAAATAATAATAATTGAAATATAAGCAAAAAATCATAGCTAAACAAACTGAACTGACAGAAATAGCATGATGTGTCTCAATGCAGGTAAAAATAGCTTTTTGAAGGCATCTTTCTGACATTTGCTACCTGTTTTGAATTTTTCATTGTTTACATATATCTATCTTTATCACAGTATAAATAAATATTCATCCTGAATCCTTGACAAGGAAAACATAAATTTAGCTTCCATAGAATTATGTATGTCCGAGTATAGACCTCCTGGATGAATATTTATTTACTCCTGCTGTAATGTGCAACTAGATAGATAAAATTGAGTTTATAGACGCAAGCGGCGACTTAGGCCATACACGTCTTTTAATCTGACATACTGAAACTGACATACTAAATCTGACACAGACAAACACATTCGACCATTGATAAACATTACATTTATACATTCCATTGCAGAATGGAATGCAGCATTACATTATCAAAAAATGGTCAAACACAGAGATAAAAGCCACCACAGAAGAGAAAGCGGAGCAAAAAATGAGATATAGATAACCAGAAGACCCATTAGCACCACTGCAGCAGAAAAACAAAGTGCCACAGTGGAGTGCCCAGGGGAGGCCACGAGGAGACTGTGCTTGGAAGTTTTCTCACCCAAGAGCAAGTAAAAGTGAGAACTATGCAATAGATGAAGGTTTTCGAAAACTCATCTCTTATTATCAGTTTACTTGTTAGTGATACCAAACGCAACGACACAAATTGTCAAAGATTGATGAAGCAGAAAGACAGCTGTAGGAATTCCAAAAATTGTACTCAATCAATCACTTAATTGACAAAGATTGTCATAAGCTTTCCTCATTTGAACACTTAAATTCCTTTGACATTTGACACTTTTGGGCATCGTACTGAACTGTGATGTCACCACAATGCAACAAAACAGAAATATTGCTTCACTTACTTCTTGAATAAATTTATCCACGTAAGCAATTAGCAAATGTAAAAAAAGACCAAATTTTAGTTGAAAGAGCCAATTATTCTGAGTGAGTAGATCAAACTGAGTGAAAATAAACAGAGAAATTTCACATGTATTAAAACAATTAATTAACATAATGAGCGAAAAAAAATGGTTTTTGTGAGTACATCAAGTTAGTGTTTGATTCAAATCTACTCACAAGTCAGTAGTATTTGATGACAATGAAATCTTTGCAATACTTTGTGCAGTTGCTTTTCATATAACAAGATATAAAAGAAAATCAAACTGGTGTATACTTGAAATGATGTCATAACAAGAATCCATGAAAATGAGTAGTAGCCTTTGTTGCTTGCAAAGAATTCTGTTAAGAAAATAGTTATTAAACAAGATGAAAATGCCTCCTTCGCACGATAAACCCCAGCCCCCAGCGTACCAACCCCGATGAAGATTTCCCAGTAAGTTTGGATAGAATATCTTCAGTCAGACACTGATGACAATGTTCCCGAAAGGTCACGGTTTCCGTCACCACAGCCATCGTCACAACTAACTATTTTTTTTATAGCTATCGTCACTCAACGATTTTACCAAGTTTGTCAATTAATTACTGATAAAAACGAACAATTAGATGACTAAGACTATTTTTAAAACTAAACATAAATATATTGATAACAACTTGGTAACATAAAAAACAAATTCTTGAAGGCGCAGGAAAACAACCGTCGCCGCCACAACCGTCTTCTTCATGGTCTTCTCCACTTGTGTGCATACTTTCGCACCGGAGTTCCTAGCCTGTAGCCTCTAACCCAGATTAATTGCAGAAAAACATGACATGAAATGAAATACAATAGAAAGAAATCAATTACCGTAAATAAACAAACTCTACATCGTACAAAAAAAATCCAATCCTACTTACAAACCAAGGTTGGATATTTGCCACACATTTGTCATCACACAATTCCGCTCTAAATATTTGATTCCAGAGAGCAGCAAACGCATCATGTGACGACGATGGCGACTCATGAAATTTGGTGTCTTTTTTTCTACAAGTAAGCAATTTGTTTATTGTAAGTCCAACTCAACATTTCTAACTAAAAATAGTAACTAAAATAGTAATACAATTATTGTATTAAAAAAAAATTATAAAAACAATATTGAAACTTTTATTCTTAAAACAGTAGATTACACAAAAATTAATAATAAAAACAAGTTGGTTCTAAAAAGAATAAACCAAAAAGCACTCATTATCAGTGAGTTGCACATTGGACCCCGTCTTTTATAGATAGATAGATAGAATTGAGTTTATAGACGCAAGCGGCGATTTAGGCCATACACGTCTTTTAATCTGACATACTTAAACTGACATACTAAATCTGACCAATAAATAAATCTGACACAGGCAAACACATTTGACCATTGATAAACACTACATTCATACATCCCATTTCAGAATGGAATGCAGTCTTACATTATCAAAGAATTGGTCAAAAACACAAAAACAAAACCCACAGAAGAGAAATAGGAGCAAAAAAGAAGAGGAGACAGATAACCAGAGGACCCATTAGCACCACTGCAGTGGAAAAACGAAGTACTACAGTGGAGTGCCCAAAGGAGGCCACAAGAAGGCCACAAGGAGGCTGGGCTTGGAAGTTTTCTCCCCCGACCCCATCTTTTAACTCCTCCTCTTCTTCACACCACTTTGCTTTGTTCCCGATTTTTCTCCAGAATCCATTTCCACCAACACAACCTCTTCAGCATCTTCTGGCACCACAACCACCTTCCTAGGAGGCAAAAGCGCCTCCAATCGGCCAATATCCTCAACCGAAATAAAACCAGTAACTGGAAACCTCACAACAAACTCAACAACCAATTTCCCCTTCTCAAACGGATTTTTATACTCCGGCATCCCCTCGACATAAACCATCTTCACATCCCCACCCTTAATGACACCCTCCCACAGCCTGCCTGGCTCACTTTCCAGCTTCTGGGCGCTCTAGGGCCAAACGTGGACTGTCTTATGTTTCGTGCTGTGCACAAACACTGTTATCTGTCTATGACTGCTCCCTCTCTGTCATTCATACTTGGTCCCTCACTGCCAATGCGCTGAGAGGACCATCTTCTTTACCCATTGCCAAGGACAATGGTTCTATCTAATACCATATTTATTTACAGATAGTGACGGCAACTGGTGGAGTAGTGACATTCCCACGGACCATATGCAACCATAGAAACCCGGAAAACCAAACTAGAAATGGCACGTAACCTTAAGTATCCCCTTTGTTTATCTTTTGTGAGTGGCCTTTTATGCCTTAGGCATGGGCCACTCACTCTTTGTTATGGTCATGCTGACCTTAGACTGTTGTTATGGCCAGGGATAAGAACTGTGCAGCTCTTATATTGTAAGCGCTATTCATTTAGGTAGTTTTAATGTCCTCTCTTTATTTCGCTTGAATAAAGACACTGTTATGTTTTTAGAAATACTGTTTCCTTTGATTTCACTGGTTATATACAGTCATATTTTCTTGTGCATGAGCATGAAGTCATTGCCCAGTGAGTGGCTGAGTAGCCTACCCAGTTGTTGAGTTTGGTTGGATGCCATCTTGGTTAAGTTGGCTCCATGACAACCATGTTGCACCATGTTTTAGACCGTCACACACCATCACCCGTGAAAACAATCTTCTGACCATCGACCATCCCTTTATCTACACAAACCTCGAGTATCGTCCTCTCCCTAACCACCTTCCGTCCTGAACAACCCTTACACCGCTCTTTAGGTTTGATTATCTCGCCTTTTCCCATACACTAGGGGCATGCCGATTGGATGTGTTGAACCAATCCGAGTCCTAACTGGCTGAAATTCACTTTGATTCCAGTTCCGGAACAATTCTGACATTTTGAAGTCGTTTTGCCACCTTTTCCCGTGCATTTCGTGCATATTACGTTTTTCTGAAATGCTAATTTCCTCAAAGATCCTTTGATACGTCTAAAGATACGTTTAACTGATGGATTACGTTTTTGAATTTGTGGTGATCACGTGATTTTTGGGTTCCGTCGCCGAAGAAGAGGTCGAACATGTCCATTGGAGATGTGAATTGGCTATTTGAAGTTGAGAATCTGTCGTAGATTCGACGTTTTTCTAGGTTTGATAAGACTTCGTATGCCTGAGAAATATGTTTGAATTTTTCGCTCTCGTTCGGGTTTTTATCTGGGTGGTATTTGAGGGCTAGTTTCCTGTAGGCCTTTTTAAGTTCATCGGGAGTGCAGGTGAATTTGACGGTTAGCAGTGTTGCCAACTCTCTAAAATCAGTTTCTGCTTGGGGAACCTCTAAATTCCGCCAAAATCCGCTGACTCTAAAAGGTATAAAATCCGCTAAAAATTTGCCAAAATCCGCTGACTCTAAAAGGTATAAAATCCGCTAAAAATTCGCCAATTGGAAAATCTCCAAGCTAGATTTTCCACATTCCGCTGGCTTGTTTTTTTTCCCGCTGGGGGTCTCAAAAATCCGCCAAATCTAGCGGGAAATCCACTAACTTGGCAACACTGACGGTTAGAATGTCACAGTAGGATGTGTCTTTAACCACTGTGGATATGAACTTGATCAGATGGATAGTTGGTTATATTTTACTAGACTAACTGAACTGTTTTGTTCAATGGAAATGTAGTTAGTTATATATGTATATGGGAATAGATGTTACATAAATGTTCATGGGAGTTGAGACGTTTTATGTGATTGGTGCAATAATTGATATTCGTTATGGTATCCGCGATGCATCGCGATGAATCTATTTTCAAATAATTTTTTTTCCAAATAATTGTGGATCTTGATTACAATCCAAAACCAAAACTAAAATATATGATTTGATAAGAGACTCATGTGGAAAAGCTAAAAGTATAGTGTTAGGTAAGCACGGTGATTTGAGTGTCAAACGCCAAACTTACATTTGCAAATCTCATGAAGTATTTCATAAAACTATGGTTTCTGTTTCAATCAATAAGATAGATAGATAGAATTGAGTTTATAGACGCAAGCGGCGACTTAGGCGTTTCAATCAATAAAAAGCCTGTGAGGGTCACTCTGATGACGTAGCACATTCCTATGTGCGCGCATAGCTAGCTTATCTTAATCCTCTGGTCATGTGACCAGAGAAGAATGTTTTTGTTACTTTTTATAATCTATGTAAAATAAAGGCAGTTATGTTTTAAACTTCGAACCGTGCTGATCTGATTTTCCTTACAAAGCCTTTTCCCCTTATTTTTATTAGGTATTATTTTAAAGGCACTGAAGAAAACTTTAACATCAAATCCCTTAGAAATCTTAACTTTTCATTCTACAGAACAGCTGAAATCACAAAGGGGAAATGTCGACAAAAATGCAGGGAACTAGTTAAAAGTGTGAAGAAAGTTTTATTTGAAGTCAGTAAAGAAGTTGGAGGTCTGCAAACAAATTCTGTAGCCAAGTTGCCTCGCAATTCGCGATAAATCAAATATGAAAAGACAAAAACTCAACCTGAAACATCTTAAAGACCCAATGCTGGTGGTATTAAAAATGATGCAAGGCCCATTTCATAATTTTGTACGAGAATGTGCTTTAAGCGTTGGATCGCCTCGAATGGCTTTTTTTACTGACAATCAGATTCACAATATTTTAAAATATTGTTGTCATTCAAAAAGTGAACATCTTAGCATTTTTGGATGCGACATCACTTTTAAATTAGGTAAATTTTTTTTAACAACTTCAATTCCTATCCTAAAAATTGAGAATAGTATTGAAAACTCACCAGTAGCACTTGGACCCACGATGCTGTGTTATGATAGAGAGAGAGATAGGTAGATAGAATTGAGTTTATAGACGCAAGCGGCGACTTAAGCCATACACGTCTTTTAATCTGACATACTTAAACTGACATACTAAATCTGACCAATATAAATCTGACACAGAGAAACACATTTGACCATTGATAAACACTACATTCGTACATTCTATTTCAGAATGGAATGAAGCATTAAGCTAGGTTCACACTTGTGTTCACACTGGCAGTGACAGTAGAGAAGTAGCAGCAGCGTGGTGCATTGTGGGACGAAAGTAGGCCAAAAGTAAAGTAAACACATTCACATTGTTCACACATGAAGTAGCAGTAGATAAAGTAAAGAAATAGCCAGTAACAGCCAACAACAGGAAGACCGAAGAGCCAATGAGAGGACTTAATACATTATCAATATAACAAAAACATAAACAACAAAAATGGCGGATGAACTAGAGACAATTGTTGGAAAAAATTATCCCTCAAGTTTTTCCATTTCTGTTGGAGTTCAGCAGCTGTAATCATATAAATAGATTAAATAGATTGAATCATCAGATTGAATAAAGAAAGATTGTGAAAATTTAAAAATATCTTAAATGAATTATAAATTAAATAAATTTTATTTGGATTTTATTTAGATAAAATTATTTGCACAAACATGTAAACATGCACCATGCTCATGTGCTCACTAAGTTTACTAATATAATTATTATTACTCACTAGATATTTTTAAATCCTTTGCTGTATGTGTCCAAATATTGTCCTTTGTTCTGGTTTTTTATAATTAGGCAGCATATTGTTGTATAATAATGGAAATCATTTCAATGTCGGTGGCCATTTGCAAAAATGTGGTTGTCATGTGACAAGATTTGTTGTCAGTAGAAAAGCTCTACTGCTACTTTCTTACTTGATATTGTGTTTGATCACTACTTTACTTTACTTTACTTCTCTCTGCTGCTACATTTGGTCTACTTTTGTCCCATAATGCATCAGCTGCTGCTACTTCTCTACTGTCACTGCCAGTGTGAACACAAATGTGAAGCTAGCTTTACTTGATTTTGTGCTTGCTCACTACTTTTCTTTACTTTACTTTTCTCTGCTGCTACTTTTGGCCTACTTTCGTCCCACAATGCACCACGCTGCTGCTACTTCTCTGCTGTTACTGCCAGTGTGAACCAAGTATGAACCTAGCTTTACATTATCAAAAAATGGTCAAAAACAGAGACAAAAGCCTCAGAAGAGAAAGCAGAGCAAAAAAAAAGAGATAGTTAACCAGAGGACCCATTAGCACCACTGCAGCAGAAAAACAAAGTGCTGCAATGGAGTACCCTGGGGAGACCACAAGGAGGGAAGTTTTCTCCCCCTTCTACAAACATAGGTGGATGACTTGCAAAACAGGGTGTCAATGGGAGCTACTTTTAAAAATGGCTAACGTTTTATCAATACAAATAAATAAAAAAAATATATATATATATTTTTTTTTCTGTGAAAAAGGAACGATGGGAGTGTTTATATTAACTATTAACATTTTGCTTTTTCGTATTATTATTATTGCAGATAAATACATACAGTAGTATAACCTGTGCGCTCCGGACCTAGTGCCGACCGGACACCTATCCAGTCCGGACCAATAGGTTGGTCCCGAACCCAGCCATGCTAAAAAAGCCTGTGCAGTCCGGACACCAGACAAACTGAATTATCCCGCGCACTCTAAATTACCTGCTTAGCCCGGACAAACCAATTTTTGTTCAGACTACAAAATTACATTCTCACAACAACAACCAACAAATAACAACAACAAATAAACAACAAACCCTAATAACTAATTTCTTGTTTTTTTTTTTCGTTTTATTTTTCATTTTCTTATCATTATCATTCCATTAAAACATTAAAATTTTTGTTTTACTTGTGAAATAGCCTTCACTGTTCCAATAAATGAGTAACAGCATGGTAATTCAAGCCCTTTACCCACGTAGCACAAAGGAGGCGGTGGCGGGTGGCGGTCGGCGGCCGAAGTCGGCTCGACAGCGTTCACCGCCACTATTGCCGCCATGAACCCTTTCGCTTGCTCGTTATCTCGCAAACTTCAAATAAAAATAAATAAATTAAATAAATAAATTTTCTTTTCTGTAAGTAAATGGCCAATCGCAGCTATTACCTGGGTAGTCCGGACAAATGACTTTTGACACCTGTCTCGACCGGACAAAATTTTGCGTCCCAACTGTGTCCGGACCGCACAGGTTTATACTGTATGTGAATTTTGGGTGTGAAGAAATATTTTTTTTTTCCATCATTTTTAATTCTCTCGTAAAGGACCACGAAATAATCATGGTTTGATGACAGAGGTGTGGGCGGTTTTCATCACCATGGAGACAAGGTCGTTCTCAGAAATATTTACTGTTGATAGGTAATTATACAGCTAAAGAAGAGGAGATATGATCCAATAAATTTTTCTTTTATATAGATAACATTATACTACACTTTTAATATTGGGCAAACAAAATTGGCATTTTTTTCTTTTTCCACACAGGTTAAGTAATGAAATGAATGGGTTAATAAATGAATAAATGCAAATTACGAGTGAATTCTTCGCATAAACATTTGAATTTGTTGTTTTTTTACAACTGACGTTTTATCAACTTAATATGGTCGCATTCTTCGGCCCATAGGTGGCCCTCTGCTCGGTGGAGACACGGCGATGTCCAAATAATCGCCCACTTGAAATCGACACGATCCAAGCGACTTCAACACGTCAGCGCCTTTCTGGCCGGAGCACGTTGTGCCGATATCTCGCATGCGATAACCGGGACCTCGAACGTCGGGAAATACCAATGCAAAGTCGAATGAAGTTCCTTTACGACGAGTGTCTGGATTAACTTCTTTAACCAGATTAGTTAATTCCTTCAGAGTGGCATCCATCCTTCAAAAAAAAAAATTATATTAATTTTTATTATCGGAATCGGGATTATTTAGTATTGTTTTTACCAAGTGTAAATTTGTAGTTCATTTGCAGGCACGTTTCCTCGCGAATATTCACTCAAGTTGTGATGCCGGCCGGTGTTGCAGAAAACGCGTAGTAATAACGGACATGTCTGGAAAATGGATTTAAGTCGTATGAGTCGTTTTTTTTTTTTTTTATACAATTTTTAAGATTAAATGTACTTTTTCTCTATCAATCGGTGCTTCTGGTTCGTGTTTTTCTTCAACAATCTTCGATTCGATAGCGGCTGATGCCATTTTCGAAGCCATTTGTTGGCAAAACGATCACAAAGCTGTTTATACAACGCGAAGTGTTGATATGACGTCATTTCACGTGTTTGTGCGTATTTGATTGGTTCATAAGCCATCTAGTGAGGGCGGCAAAAATTACAAGAATTTAAATAAAAAATGGAAGGTAAAAGTGGTAAAAGGTATGTTTCAAGTTGAATTTTTGATTTATTTCCGTTTAGAAAATGTTTTTCTAGTTTTTAAATTATTATGCATTTTGTTTTAGTCGTTTTACAATGGCAGCCACTAGACCTGCACCTTTGCTACTTCCATCTTCAGCTAACATTAGACAAAACAGCAAAGAAACATTTTAAACTAGATTTTAACTTTTTGGATTAAAACTCCACCTTTCGTTTGGGAAGTAAATCTGAAATGGTGCGAGTTAATATTCTGTGAAACTTTGGGTGTTTTATGTAAACCGTACCATCTACCGCAACTGTGACATCAGGACGGTCAATTCTTTTAATCAAGTTCGCCCAAGCTGAATTTTAAGGATGAAATAATATAAAATTGTTTTAACTATAATAGCTAATCTGATTGTAATCATAGCACAAACGTAGCGAATAATGGTAATGTCTTCTTCCGTAGCTGAATCCAAAAGACCCGAGTTATTTCAAAATATTTTTAGTCTATTCGGCATTTTTAGCATCTAATTCTCTATAGGTAAAAGTTAAATTTCTTTAAAAAAAAATCCTTTTGATGAAGAATATGAGAAATTTTACTTTTCGCATTCGGAAATCATTCGGGATTGAAACACCCCTTCCTGATTAAAGTTTTAACATTTCGACAAAAGCCAATCGTGCAATTTCTCTTAAAAAATTCCCTCCCGTGTATTTTTCGAAACTAATACCCAAATACTTAAAAAATTAAATTTTTTAATGACAATATGGATTGATTGTGACGTTTGGTCAACTATTTCATCAAATTCAGTTTTGATGAAATCCAGGCAACCATTGTCGCCAAATCCGCACGATTGTGTATCAACGACAACCTAGAGTAAACAAATTTATTTATTCATTTCTCGTTTTTTTTCTTTTCTAGGAAATGATTAATAATTCGCCAAAACCTGGAAAAACGCAAGTAGACTCAACCGAGGTATTAATTGAGAAACTGCTTTCTCAATACTCAATACCAGTGTTTATATCATTAAAACTAGGTTTACTTCAGTTTGTTTTGCTGGTATCTCTCCATCAGCCCAGCAATGGACAATGCTCGCCACCGTCACGGCACACACAGGCCGGACTTAGAGACCCAGGGCCCCTAGGCACTTGACATTTGGGCCCCCCCCACCATCTCGAAGCTATTTTGGAAATTTAGCAAATTAAATGCACTAGTACAGAACATAATTTTTAATCGACTTTAATAAACATCAGAATATTACAGTCTATGTCACTATAGTTACATTATTCTGTAAAATTTATAGAATCATACACCACCGGGGCTCCTAGGCCGGGGCCTTGAGGGCCTAGGCAGAAATCCGGCACTGGGCACCCATTAGAGACGCATTATCTCGGAGATCATCATGGCTAATGCCGCGCGGCAAGGATGTGCAAGAAATAGATAGATAGAATTGAGTTTATAGACATAAGCGACGACTGAGGTCATACACGTCTTTTAATCTGACCAATATAAATCTGAATGTGCAAGAAAAGAGGATAATGAAAATTGTTTTAAAAAAACGTAAATAAAAAAAATTCAAGGCTGAAAATGATGGTTACCAGTGGGAAGTGGAAATACAATGTCAAGAATATGTAGAGAAGGAAACTTTCGACCACAAATAAAGAAAAGAAGAAAAGAAATTTCAATGCTTAATGAAAAGAAATATATGCCACATTCATCTCAGAATGGGGTCTTACAATACACAATTTTTGTAAATTCTACATTCATGGTAAAATGCAGTCTTACAATACAAAGTGGTGTAAATGCCACATCCAGGGGTGACCACATGGAGGTAGAGAGTTGGATTTTATACCCCCATATTAGCTGCAGTAAACTGTGTTCGAGTAGAGGTCACGTGACTCAACTATTTCACATGATAAATCTCAATTATACCAAGTTTGTCAATTTGTTACTGATAAAACCGAACAATTAGATAACTAAGACTATTTTTAAAACTAAACATAAACATATTGATAACAACTTGGTAACATAAAACAAATTCCTACGAAAAAATTCGAACACAAAATGGCGGCAGCATTGGCAAAAAAAAATTTGCAATTAATCGTTAGAACAAATACCTAGACCTACTGAGTAATAAACATTAGTCAAACCAATGATATTCATTGATTCAAACCACTTTGAAATCAAAATGAAGGCGCAGACAAACAACCGCCGCCATAACCGCCTTTTTCATGGTCTTCTCTACTTGTGTGCATACTCTCGCACCGGAGTTCCTAGCCTGTAGCCTCTAACCCAGATTAATTGCAGAAAAACATGACATGAAATGATGAAATACAATTAAAAGAAATCAATTACCGTAAATAAACAAACTGTACGTCGTACAAAAAAAATCCAATCCTACTTACAAACCAAGGTTGGATATTTGCCACACATTTGTCATCACACAATTCCGCCCTAAATTGTTTTAAATATTTGACTCCAGAGAGCGGCAAACGCATCATGTGACCACGATGGCGACTCGCAAGAAATTTTGTTGTACGCTGCATGTGTAAAACGTCTTTTTTTTCTCCAAGTAAGCAATTTGTTTACTGTAAGTAACCAACTCAACATTTCCAACTATTATCTCTACAACATTTTTGTTTTATTTAGAAGACAGATGGAGATCGACGAGGAAAGCGTCGTTACTCTGCTGAGCATGGGTTTTCCTGACGAGTGTGAAGTCCGTCGTGCCCTGAGAATCGCGAAAAACGATCTGAATGAAGCTGTTGCCGTTTTGACGAATGATCAGAGCAGTCAGAACTATCTGATGGACGTTAACGAAGCGGAAGTGGAAATGGCCAATTCAAAAAATAAAGAAATTGTTTCCTCGGTTCCTCCTTCGTATGAGGAAGTTGTTGAGAGCGAGGTATTTTTAATCGAAATATCAAGTTGGCTTTTTATTTGTTATACTAATTGATTGTAGTTATTTATAATTATTTGTAAATTTGTTTTTAATTTGATAGGAATCTTGGAACTACAATCAATTAATTACCGTGATAAAGCGAAATTGATTGATTTGTTTGGTGTTTTAATATGAGTTTAGATTTTAGATTTTGAACGGTTAAATTTTTTCCCGATATTGGCTGCCAATATTTTTGATAAATTGGAATTTTGGGCTAAAATTCTTTAGAAAAAAAAAATTTATGCAGTTTTTTACAAATAAATCACTTAAAAAAATCGCTTAAATTAATTTTTTTTTGAAAAAAGTTAATTTTAATTTTCTGATACTGGCCAATACTGCCAATATTTTTGATAAATTGGAATTTTTATTTCTGGGCTAAATTTCCTTGAAAAAAAAAAAATTTTAAGTCAGTTTTTTTCTTTTATTAAACAAATACACTTTAAAAATTACGCTAAATTTTTTTTTTTTTTTTTTTTTTATCTGAAAGAAAAATACAATTTTGTGTGCAAAAGTTGATATTTTAATTTCTCATTATAAATTTTGTTCTCAGAAAAATGGAGGAAATAAACCAGAATCCCCGGTTGAATTTCCAGTAGCTAATTTATACGAGTTGGAATCACGAGTGTTCGTTGAATCTTGGTCTATTCCATACAAACGTGAAGAATCGCTCGGAAAATGTCTTCTGGCCACTATCCGACTCTCAAAGGAAGGTTTATGCAACGCTGATGAAAATTGTAAACGGTTTGTAGAACGATGCATGCCGGAAGCTTTCAAAAAGGTTTGAAAATAGTTTTTTTAAAAAATAAAAAAATAACATTTTACTTTACAAATTACTTTTTCAATTTAGTTACTCACATCTGCCGCTGTGCGAAGATGGGGTCCCGAAATCCAAGAAGGGATCTACAGCATGCTGGAACTTCTAGTTGACGTAGTTGTTGAACGGCTAAAGTGTGGTCCAATTCCAGAAATGTTGCTTTTTAATACTTTTTCTTTGGTAAAAATATATATATTTTTTTTATTTTTATTTCTAAATTAATTATTGAAATATTGTTTTCATGTTTATTTGCAGGCACTTGATCCGGAGTGTGAATGGCACATTAAAAATAAGTCGCGGCGGTGGAGTTTGCTTCACTGGGAAGAGGTTTTCGGTCAGGGGCAGTATTACGCATCGAGTCCTCCGGCTAGTTTTTTTAAGGATTCAAATGGATGGCTTGTAGATCTTATTAATAGGGTATTCGTTGAATTGTTTAAATTTTGAACATGGAAAATAATTGTTTGTGATTTGTTTAGTTTGCGGAGAGAGGTGGTTTTCAGCATGTTCAAGCGAAATTTGATGAAGATATTCAAGACACTGTATGGGTCGTTTTATCCAGGACTGTCCAACTTCTACTGGGTCGTGGGTCAGGAAAAAATGACTAAAAAAACTTGAGAAAAAGACGTTTTTTTTATATAAAAATTACGGTTTTTATGCACAAAAAAACGGTTTTTTGTTTTTTGGGAAAAATGTGGTTTTTAGTGTAAAAATCGCAGTTTTTATGGGGGAAAATGTATTTTTTTTAGTAAAAATAGCGGTTTTATGCAGAAAATGTGTTTTTAGTTTGAAAATTGTGGTTTTTATGCAAAAAATATGTGTTTTAGTGTAAAGATTGCGGTTTCTATGCACAAAATCTGTTTTTTAGTGAAAAATTACGGTTTTATGCAAAAGATATATTATTTGTGTCAAAAATGCCGTTTTTATGCATAAAATGTGTTTTTTTAATATTTTTACACAATTTTTACACAAAAAAATTTTTTTTAGTTGTCAAAATTGCGGGTTTTGCAGGAAGTATGTTTTTTAGTGAACGACAGTTTTTATAGACTGTCGTCCACGGGTCATCAGTTGGACAGTCTTAATTTAACCTAACGACATTATTTATTTTTTAATATTTGTTTACTTGTTTAGGCCATGTGCTCATTATTAAAACCATTTGGATTGTGCGCTGAGTATTTCAATTCCAGCGTAGTTTGTCCCATCCTGTCTCCATGTATGGATAAAGCTGTAATTTATATACAATCGTTGCAAAATTGTGATTTAAAGAGAAAGGTTTGTAATTAAATTTAAATTCATGTTTATTTACATTTTTCAAATAAAATTTTAATTTTTATTATTTGTTTACATTTAGAAAGTGAGCGCTATAACCGAGTTGTTATCGGCAATGAAATTGCTCTGCGTTCATTTATGGCCCAATAAAGTTGAGATGATGAATAATCTGCGGCTCGAAATCATATTACGAATGTTAAAATCATCTCATTTCAATTCAAGAATGAATGCATTGAAAGAAGTGACGAAACTTATTGACGAGGCTACTTCGGTTAAGGCCAATAAAGTTGCTTTGGATTCTGATGCGCTGCTAGAGTGGATTGCAGAATCAAATGTTTTATCAATAGCATTAGAAGGCAAATAAAAATATCTTATAATTTTTTTTTAAATTATTTTTTTTTTTTTTTTTTTTTTAGGAAATATTGATCATGTTCAATACACCGATCGGTTAAAAACAATTGTCGAATTTTTAGGACATCGGTTATCGTTGGAAGAATTAACAAAAATATGGAAAATGCAGGTGTTGTATTTTGGTTAGAAAAATAAATGATTATTATTTTACAAACTTAATTTTTTTTTATTTTTTTTATTTATTTTTTTTTTTTTAGTTATTGACCAAAACAATCAAGTTGTAGATAATATTTATGCTATCATGGCTGCAGCATCGGCTAAGTTTAATGCTCAGCAGTTTGATCATTTGTTCACATTGATTCAAAAAGTAATTTTATATTTTGGAATTTTTTTATTTTTATTTTGTTTATTTTATTGATTTTTTCGTACTTTTTTTTTTTTTTTTTTTTTTAGAATTGGCAAGAAGAAAATGTTGGAATGAGAGAGAAGCTGTTAACATTAATAGGAAAAATCGGTAGAGAAGCGAGACCAGGAAAACGTCAACAAAAGTAAAACAAATATATAGTTCTACAAAAAAAAATAATAATAATAATAATAAAAAAATTATTTCTTTTTAGGTTTTGGATTTGCTTTGGGATTTAGCACATTTGCCGTCACTGCCAACTCATCTCATCGAACAGTCTTTAGAAGAACACATGTCTATTCTTAATGATCCTGCATTTAAAGATCAAGTGAAAAAGAATTATGTTAATAAATGTGTGGAAGATATTAAGAAAGTACTTAAAATTATTTTATTATTTTTTTAATCATCAAATTTGTAATTTTTTATTTTTATTTATTCATTATAGGGGTGTTGCGTTTTGCCTGCAATCAAACAGTTAAATAATATTGCTCACAGTATTGCCAAACCATCGATTCATAAACAGGATAAGGCAGCACTTACCGATTTAAATAAAACGCACGAAGTTGTCAAGTTGATTACGTCCAGCTTAAATAAGTGCCATAAATTAAGTTTGAGTGTTGTTGGAGAAGGTAAATTAGGTCCGGATGTGATTATTGATAATCGTTACACTCATTGTGAAGTAATAAATACTTTTGTCGACGTAAAAACTTAGAGTAATTAATTTTTATAATTTTTTTTTTAGTTTGTTAATTGTCATCTGAATTTTCTTCAGTTTATGTTACAAGAAGGTGATTTATATTTGACGTGGAGTCGTTGTAAAGATATTTGGGACTCGCTGGTATCGAATCCCGATGCTTGCGAGTTCGATAGAGAAGTAAATTTTATATTTATCTTTTATAATTTGATTTTTATAATTTTAATTTTTAATTTTTTTTTTTTTTTTTTAAGGTTTTGTTTTGATTGGTTTAGCAATTGTCTAGAAGATTTGGAAACGGACACCAGATCTCAGTTATTTCAACAAAAACTACTCAAAATGGATCCGGCTCAAGTGACCATGAGAGCATTTCAATGCTTTAAAACATATTTTGAGAGTGTAAATATTGAAGAGAGAAAATTGAAGAAAGTGCCAAATTACGTTGTAAAAACACACAAATTAAAAATAAATTTTATATATTAATAATTTCTATTTGATTTTTTTTTTTAGGTTGTGGATAGATTAGATCCGATTGGGATTGATTTCTTTTGGCAATTGGTTCTCTATGCTCAGAACGAAGAAATAGCCGACATAGCAATCGATAATATTTTAGATTTATCATATCTTTTATTAGCACCAAGATTAAAAAAAGTAAAAAAAAAACACTAAACTCCATTTCCAACACATTGCGAGAAACTACCATTGGCTAGAGCCTTTTTCAGCGTTTGTTTAATGTACTTAATAAAATAGTCTGAAAAACTATTGCATAAATGAACATAAACGGCCATAAACATCAAAAAACGACCATAAAAACACTAAAAATTTGTATTAATGCTCAAGCAAACAGGCTCTAGCCAATAGGAGTTTGTCGCAATGTGTTGGAAATGGAGTTTAGCTGCATTAATATTGACATCAAAAATATCTATTATGATGGAAAATGCATCAAAAAAGTGGAAAAAGTCACTTGGTTTCAATATTTAATGCAGCACTAACGTATTGATGATTTTTTAATCATATTTGAACTGATTTTCTTTAGGACCCCGAAGTGTTACACAAAAAATTCATCAGTGATTGCTCAAAACGACTTGAGGTATAAGGTTGTGTTGTTATGTAGAGATAGCATTTAGATGTTCATATTTTATTTATTTATTTTATTTTTGTAAATCAGAAGAAAAAGTTGTTTTAAGTAAATTTATTTCTTGTTTAAAGGATTTGTTTAGTGAGCCGGACAAACTAGAAAAAAGTGACAGTCCCGAGGTAGAACTTATCAACGCATTATTATTTCCAGTTTTCCACCCATCTATCTTTCCACTGCACTTCTTTCAACTTATTTCTGACTGGCTCACTTTGACCTATATAACAACCATTCGAATCTGTTAACCGTAGTTTTTTTATTTGCTCACAGACTTCAATGATGACTTTGAGTGGATCGGCTATGTCGACTGCAGTATCAAGTGCTACAAAAACGTTAACGGCCATGTCTGTTGCTGAAGTAGCTTCTCTGCCATTACCATCGAGGTAAAAACTAGAGTTTAAGCTGTACTCGTATGGAGATATCAGCAATTATTCTGATGACATATTAAATTTTTAATTCTTAGATTTTTGGATAAAAATCGTTAAAAAAAACTTTAAAACAGCTGGAAAAATTTGTTAAAACATGATTTTTAGCGTTTTATAGTGATTTTTAAAAAGTTTTATCATGATTTTTTACGTTTTATCATGAATTTTTACGTTTTATCGTGATTTTTTACGTTTTATCTTGATTTTTTCCGTTGTATCACGATTTTTTAGTTTTATTATGTTATTTTACAGTTTTAGCATGATTTTTTACAGTTTTATTAAGATTTTTTTACAGTAAAATAATAAACAAAAAACCTGAAAAATCATGATAAAACGTTAAAAAATCATAAATTGTAAAAAAAATCATAATTTTACCTTTTTTAACGATTATTGTCACTTTTTTAAAATCAGATCTGTGCAACTTCAAAATATTCGACGATTGTTGATGATAGCAGAGAGATATGTATCTACCATTGAAGAGAATCATTCAGCTCCACGCACAATTTTACCTCATGGAGCAGCTTTTCAGGGGCATCCAATATCAATGCACGTTGTTATTTGCGAAGGAACTAAGCAGGAATTTACTATAATTGTAAAATACACATTTAAAAATCAACATTTCCAAACAACACCTTAAAATAATTCTCTATTCTTCCAGAGTCACAGTAATGAACCGCTACGTTCGCTTCGGCAAAACATCGCACATCAAATGAAATTGACTCCAGAACATATCCAAATTGCTGCTAACGACAAAATTGTATTATTTAGTTAGTCGACATTTAACAATAAACGAGTACTACAGTTTTATTATTTTTTTTTCAGTTGGTACCTAGTAAAGACCCAAAGTTATTAGGACAGCTAGAATTCGCCGATGAGCAAAATATCGTTGTTAAAATCAACGGCAGCGGCAATGCAGCAACTATGAATCCAAATCAAAATGTCCAAGTTAGAGAAGTATGCTATGATATTCTGTAAGCAGTTATTATCAATTAAATATTATTTGATTTTTCAGATTCAAGAACCGTGTTCGGATGAAGTAAGCAATTTATTTCTAATAATATACTTGAAAATATTAATATTTATGTCAAATATTTTTTTGATAGGTTGACAGTAATTCAGCTGGTAACTCTGCCTCCAATTCAATGGCGTCTGCGGCATCGTCGACAGGTTCAAATCGTCAATCTTTCATTTTTGAACAGGAAAAAATGTTACCTGGCGTTGTTATGGCATCGGGAGGACAAGTATTCGAGATGCTGTATCGTTTAACCGAGTTAGAAGATTCAAAGTGAATAATAATTAATTAAATTTGACGAGACATATTGCAATTGTTTTTTTTTTGTATTTTAGGATAACATCTTGCGTTCGTAATCTTTTACGGTTAATTCCGACTGATCAGTCGATTCAGGATGCATTGGATTCTCTAGGAACAAAAGTAAAAAAAAAAAAAAAAATTTAAAAAAATAAAATAAATAATAAATAATGTGATTTGTTTGATTCGAAATTTTAATATATTTATTTTTTAGGAGATTCCACGGCTAAATCCAAGTTCTGAAGCAAGTCCACGAGCGAGTCCTCGATCTAGTCCAAAAAAATTGAATGTTAGTCGCGATAAAGAATCGTCGTGGGAAGGCTTAAAAGTGTTTTTCGATGCTCACGCAATGTCGCCATTTCGTGTTTTATACAATTTAGAAGTATATTACTTGAAAAATTCATTTAAATTGTATTAATATCGATATTTATTAGGTTTTATCGAGTAAATTAATGCCGACGTCTAACGATTTGGGTACTCAACACAGCGCTCTGATGTTTTGCGAAGAATTTTTGAGTGTTGGCGGCTTGCGATTGGTTATAAACATTTTGCAGAAGGATGCGATGCCGACGGAAGTCGATTACGATACTCGGCAAGGATGTTATTTTATTGCCTTACAATTGGCCAGGTATATAAAATATAATAATTTATCTTAACGTTTTTATATCATTTTAAACTGAATTATTGTTTGTTTGTTTTTTTCAGGTTTTTATTGTGCGGTCAAACAATAACGGGCACTGCCGACATGCCACCATCACCGCAAATTAAAATTAAAAAACCAACTTTAGATGCCGTGAATCCAACTTATTTTCCTTTGGCTGCGACTAAAGCGATTCAAGTAAAAACATTAAAACAAATATACCTCTTCATGTCACTCCGCTTACAGCAGCATGCCAGATAATGGCGAGTTTGACCGGGGTGCTGGATAAACGGGTCAAAAAACCATTCAAAAATTCATTCAAAAAACCGGTTTTTTAATGGTTTTTTGACTGTTTTCAAAAACAAGTCAAAAAACAGTTAAAAAACAGTCAAAAAAACAGTCAAAAAACAGTCAAAAAATCATTCGAAATTTACGACATGCGGGGAAAAAGGATCACACAGTGGATGTTTGAAATCTGGTCGAACTCGTTTTATCCAGCATGCTGCTGTAAGCCAGTAAAACAAAAATTTTAATTTTTTAAAATTTTTATCATAGACGATGGGCGTTGCCGAGTTTTCAGACACAGTTCTCTGTTTTATGCGCGTCGCATGGGCAGCTGCAGCAGGACGATTGTCGCTAGCTAATTCGACATACACCACTCGAGAAAGCAGTACATATTTCATCGGCTGCGGAGGTCGCAGCAGGCAGAGCAGCACGGGAAGTAATGCAAGCAGCAGCAGTGAAGGCGAAATCCACACATTGCACGCGGGAGTATGTTCGCAGCAATCTCACGTCATGCCCAGAGATTCATTAATAGCGCGGGAAGCTTTGGAACTTCTCGTGACGTGTTTGCAATTACGGAAACATAATTTAGGTATAAATTTGTATCTTCATAATGAATTAATCGTGTGATTTTTAATTTTATTTTTTTTTTTTTTTTTTTGTTTTTAGGATCTTTTTACAATTTGACCTGCGTGACGGATTTTATTATCGACACAGTTTTAGGATCTCCGAACATTGAAATCAGAAACAAGGCTTGCGAACAGTTTTATCGTTTAAGTCAAATCAGTTCGTTTCAAGAAGGAGTTTTATCTCCGCATCATTTTCTACTTCAAACACTTCTCAAAGCTCATCTTCCCTTGTGGGTTTCGTCTAGCAGCACTCGTGGCACTAGTCAAAGGTTGCTGGCACTATGTTCTCAATATTTTGAATTAGTTTGTCGATTATTACAAGGATTGACTGGTAATTTACATCAAAATACCGTATATACTCGCGTAAAACACGATTTTGACCCGATTTTGACCCGATTTTGACCCGATTTTGACCCGATTTTAACCCGATTTTGACCCGATTTTGACCCGATTTTGACCCGATTTTGACGTCAACGTTTGGAGAGAGGGCTTAAACGCGAGTATATACGGTAATTATTTTTAATACACAATTAATGTTATTTGATTTTTTTTCTAGTTGAAGATCAGCAAAATCTTCAGATTAATCCTGTACAAATGATGGACGATGAAATCGCATGGCTGCTAAATTTTACAACTTCTGTAAATATATCCACTCAACCATCCGATAATGCGCTGCTTGCTGGTCATTTACGACTGATTCAAACGTTACTCACGTGCGAAGGAGTCGATAAAAAGCATTTTGGTAAATACAACTTTGAAATTATTATAAAATTGTTTTTAAATTTCTTTTTCTGTTTTTTTTTTTGGTAACAGGTGGGTTAATAATTTGTGATTTGCTGAATCAGTTTTTATTTCCTGCATCGTGGGTTATATGTGAAAGACTCCATTCGAATTCGACTGACATAACACCAAATTTTAGTCCCAAGTTTGTTTCATTTAATGTCATCAATTTACAATTTTTTATGTTTTGTTTTCGGTTTAGGTGTTCCGGAATTGAGGCTCGGATTGCTGGTTATGATTTATTACAAGAATTAGCTACAAATTGTCCACAAAATATGAAACAAATAGCGAGTCAATTGATTCACTTGCATCATTCTTTTAATTCGGACTTGGCAAAAGAATATGAGGTTAATCACACTTTCTATTTTGTTTAAAACATGTTTATTAATAATATTGTTTTATATTTTTAGTACGAACCTGCTGTTATAAGTCGTGCTTCTTGTGGTTATGTGGGACTGAAAAATGCAGGTGCAACTTGCTACATGAATTCCGTTATTCAACAGTTATTTCTAGTCCCTGGAGTTCGCGAAGCAATTTTATCTGTCGATGATGAAAATGCCAAAGAAGATTCGTAAGAAAATTTTTAAAAAAAGTTTTATATTTCCGAATCTTTATTTATTTATTTATTTATTTATTTATTTATTTGTTTTTTTATTTTTTAGGGTTTTTTGTCAATTCCAATCAGTTTTTGGTCATTTGTTGGACAGTCAGCTACAGTATTACGTTCCAGCAAATTTTTGGAAATGTTTTAAATTATGGGGTCAGCCGGTGAATGTGAGAGAACAGCAAGATGCGTTTGAGTTTTTCATGCACCTGATAGACCAGGTGGACGAATATCTCAAGCAAAATAAAAGACCGCAGATTTTTAAAAATTCTTTCGAGGGTCTTTTTTCCAATCAAATGATTTGTCAGGATTGTCCTCATCGGTAAAAAAAGGAAAAAAAATTACATTTGTTTATTTCTTATTTTCATCTATTTCATTGATAACTTAGTTATGAACGAGAGGAATCATTTATGGCTCTGAATGTGACTGTAAAGAGTCATAATCTACAAGAATCGCTCGATCAATTTGTAAAAGGAGAATTATTAGATGGCGACAACGCTTATTTCTGCGAAAAATGTTCCGAAAAGGTTTAAAACTATAAACTAAAAGCCCGAAATAATAATAATTATTAATAATCTTTTTTTTTATTACATTTTAGAGGAATACAATAAAAAGAACATGTATCAAAAAACTATCACTCGTTTTAGTGATTCATCTTAAACGCTTCGATTACGATTGGGAGGCAAACAGAGCCTTAAAATTTGACGATCACTTTAAGGTAAAAATTAAAATGAATCGTCGACGAAGTCACCAAATCGTGGCATTTTTAAAAATGTCAAGTTTTATCAAAAAATAGTGGACGCAGTAATGGAGTAGTCTGAATCGAGTTATAGCTTACAGCTACCTTGCAAATCTGGCTTAACTAGCTGATCATAGACTCTTCCAACTAGCACAATGAACGAGCATCAGCCTGATTGAGGCATCTTGTGCACATGTTCATTGGAAGCCATTTTCTATTGAGCCACTTCCGTTTATGAAAATCCCCTGCTAGAGAATTCAGTTGATCTTTGTCTCAGACCTTCCCAGGACTAATATGAACAATTAATGCTCTGTTTGTTAGCCCTAAAGCAAGCCTCACAACTGCATCCATCCAATACCTAACTATGAACCTTCGTCTTTTATAGTAGATTTGATTTTTACTGTTACAAAATGGTGAATTAAAATTCTAAGTTGAAAATCAATTTGATTTTAATATTTATTCTCGAATTTGTTTTAACAGTGCATTCTACTTGTGAAAATGGAATTATTTCTTTTATGGAATTATTTTATGGTGAATATTATAATTTTTTTATTTTTTTTTTTTTTTTTTTATTTATAGTTTCCATGGACGTTGGACATGAGTCCATACATGGCGGAAGGCATTCAAGAAAAAGAAAAAGCAAATAAATTGGATTCCACTAATGTAGACAATTCTAATATTCATATCAAAACTAGTTCAAAGTCGCACGAAACCCTATACGAGTTGGTGGGTATTGTGGTGCACAGTGGTCAAGCCAATGCTGGTCACTATTATTCTTATATAAAAGACAGAAGGTGAGATTTGATTTTTTTTTTTTTAAATTTTATATTGTTTTGTTTTTATTGCAGGGGTGACAGTGCTACCAACTCAAACCGAGGCAAATGGTTTAAATTCAACGATACAAGTGTCGAAGAATTCGATATGAACGATATGACATTGGAAGCAGAATGTTTTGGTGGCACCTATCGGGCTAAAGTTTACGACCCAAGCAAGTTTGATGATTTAATATTCGATTTTTTTAAATGTTTTTAATGTTTTTTATTTTTTTATTTGATTTTTTACAGCTAGTTCGTATCCAGAAATCAGACAACGGTATTGGAACGGTTATATGTTGTTTTATGAACGAATGGAAGATGCCACGAAAATCCCTCGGACACCTAGACGAAGTACAAATCGGAGATCGTTCATGAAACCGGAAGAACAGAAAATCGCAAAGTATATTTTGGTTTTTTTATTTCTTAATTATTATTTTTATATTAAAAAAAAAAATATCTAGTTCGTTGTCAGCTGTGCGTAAAGATTCGGACGGTTTAACGCAGTTGACTGAATTGGTTCATCATGGCGACAGACAAGGGATTTTTCAGGATCGAATGCCCGCTCGAATTCAGCAGATGGTTCATGAAGAGAATTTACATTTCATGCAGAATCGTGATGTTTATTGCGAGGAATATTTCAGTTTTGTTTATCAATTGGTCATTTGTAACATGGTTGGTTTCTTGGCTTATTTTGATTATTAAATATTAAAATTAAAATTCATTCGGTTTTGTTTTAGAATGCAAATAACAGATCGGTTTGTTCAACGACATCGGCAGAACTTGCAATTAGTTTCTTGTTAAATACGTACTTCAGGACGAAAAACAAGGAGATGTAAGTTTATATTCATCATTTTTAGAGCCCGGATATTTATCTAAAATAAAATTCGTTTTATGCGCATAAAATACGCACCAGAAATTCCAATTTTTGCACAAAAAAATAAGCAAAATATTCTAAATTAAATCTAAAAATTTTTTAATTTGGTAAAATTTTATGCAAATTTTAATTTTTTTAATTGGTTTTATTTTATCGAAAAAATTGGTGAATCTTAATCACGAAATTATTAATTTGATGAAATTTGTAGAATTCTCAAAAGTTATCCAAATTTTCCGTTACAAAATTGTCAAATCTGATGAAATTTGATATGAATATTTACAAGGAACGTTTCCGGCGGAAAAAGTACATTTATGCATTGAAAATATGTATTTATGCATTTTTGGTCAACTTTGGCAAAATATGCCCACAAAAAATGTGCATTTACCCAGGCTCTAATCATTTTATATTTAATATTCAAAATGACTAATTATTTTTTTATTTTCAAGTGGTGTTATTGATATATGGTCAAACACTTTGGCCTCGCTGCTTGACCAGTCGCAGGAGACAACATTCTGGATGTTGGAATATTTTGCTGGTGAAGCGGGAATGGCTTACATAAAGTAAAATAATAATAATAATAAAAAAAATTATATAAAAATTTTATAATTTTATTTCACTAATGTAAATTAAATTTTAGGTCATTTTTATTGGAATGTCCGAACAAAGACGTGCGAAATGCATTCGGTGATATGTTAAAAACGTTGTTGGAGAGTTATTTCAAATGCAATTTGGGAGTAAGTGTCTAAAAGACTTAAATTATTATAAATATTTTATTTTAATTAATGCGTAACATTTTGTTTGCAGACTCCGAACAAGCACACCGATGATCTTATTGAATATTTCCTCGTTTTGCTGAACAAGGAGGTGCCTGACAATTGCCGCACCTGCAGTCAATACTTTGAACTTCTGTTTGCCTGCACCCAAATGGGTCGCAAAGCTTGTGCTCATTTGTTTCAACATGCGGCTTTTACCAGACTTCTTTCTTTTCTACTCGGCCCTGCTAATATGAATGCAAAATCAGATGTAGGTTTGATGAAGTGACGTGTATGATTAAATCTAGTGGCGGGGTGAGGTTGTGGCACGTGGCAGAGTACAAAAAATTCTATGTTAAAATTGTATAAAAAGTGCATTTTTGCTCTTTTTGTTCAAAAATGTGCGGTTTTTCTCTTTTGTGTTCAAAAAAAGTAGATTTTCTTTTCTTGTCCAGAAAAGTTCATTTTTGCCTTATTTTGTTCATTTTTTGTTCAAAAGGCGCATTTTAGCTTTACTTTTGTTCATTTTTTGTTCAAAAAGCGCATTTTTTCTTTACTTTTGTTCATTTTTTGTTCAAAAAGCGTATTTTCGCTCTACTTTTGTTCAAGAGCACACATTTTTG
The DNA here is from genome assembly GCA_000239455.1 of Strigamia maritima. Classification (NCBI taxonomy): domain Eukaryota; kingdom Metazoa; phylum Arthropoda; class Chilopoda; order Geophilomorpha; family Linotaeniidae; genus Strigamia; species Strigamia maritima. Next base: position 137,668 of record JH430667.1, on the reverse strand, counting down.
CTCTTTTTTAGTTCAAAAAGAGCACATTTTTGCTTTTTTTGGTTCAAAAAAGCACGTTTTGCACATTTTTGCTCTTTATTGGTTTAAAAAAGCACATTTTTGCTCTTTATTGGTTTAAAAAAGCACAATTTTGCTCTTTTTTTGTTTCAAAAAAGTGCATTTTTGCTCTTTTTCAGTCATAAAAGCACATTTTTGCTCTTTTTCAGTTATAAAAGTGCATCTTATTTTCATAGGCTCCTAGCTCTTGTTTTTGTTTTATTTTTGGACTGAGCGGGGTCACAAGTATAAATAATTGCCTGACTTGCAAAAATCCCTCGAACCGCCTCTGATAAGATGAAGTGTTATTAATCAAATTATTCATCTGAACATTTTTTACCATTGCTCAGGAGGTCTTATCAAAACGTTGGAGCGCTTTCCAGGCGAGAGAATTCGCTGGCCTTCACACAACACTCGCATCACTGATCCTTATTTGTGATGTAACCCCTTATCGAACATGTGGTATACTATAATAAAAACATTTTTCCAATTTTATCCTTTATTAAATCGACATTTTTACCAAATTCCAGCTCAAGATAATTCCGCCGACAAAAGCCCCGCGACTAAATCATCCGCCTTACTTCCAATGCCCTCTGACATTCATGCTGCCTTGTTCGGACCGCGTGGACATTGGTACATCAGGGAGGTTATAATTGCTTGTCGAGAAGTGTTCGATTGTCTTGCAGCAATCGTAGATATGTTGATTCATTGTAGTTTCTGCAATTTAAGTTTTACAAATCTTGTTTTACAACACATAGTGGTAAGTTAACATCAATTTGAATATTATCAAGTATCGGAAATTTAATTTTTTTTTTTTTTTTTTCCCAAAAATTGTATTAGTTACAATACGTTACCGTTCCATCTAACGAGTTGAAGAATATTTTTCAAGTTTTATTGGAAATGTTGGTTATTGAGGACCCTTTACAGTTCACTAGATTGCAATATATTATCGATGGGTGTATTGACAAAAGCTCGACACCTTCGGATGGAATGTTAGGTAAAGCGGTTATTAACCGAAATATGATGAAATTTATTCATTTTTATTTTTATTTTTATTTTTATTTTCAGCTATAATCAAACTAAATCATGCATCAGACAGTCGCCGATCTTATCAATGCATTAAATTTTTAGTTCATTTGGCGAATAAGTGAATAATTTGTCAATTCATCAATTAATAAAGATTTAATTTCGTTTTGCTCGTGTTTTAGATCATCCTTAGCGAAGGATTACTTGATGCAAAGTCCTACACGATGGCAATGGGCCGTGAATTGGCTGAGAAAGAAAATGACTGAGCACAATTACTGGAATCAACAGTCGATACCTTTATCGAATGAAGATTCAAATTCACACAGCTTTCAGAGAACTATAAGTGCTCAGGTAAATATAGATCCAAGCAGTGGGGTAGTAATGGCATGGCAAATATCAGGGGTACCAACTGAAAAAGACTAAAAATGTCATTTTTGAGCTTAAAAGCTACATTTAAAGTCATTTATTGGTGTTAAATGTAATTGTTGGGCATAAAACTACACGAGAGAACGTTGCTTATTCAAGACCAAATGTTGATTACATCATTCATCAATACCTTGAAGTAAAACTTGATTCTATCCTCGGTACAATCCAAAGTTATGCGCAAAAAAACGGATTTTGATGAAAAATTTGCTCCATTTTTGCTTTTTGCTCAAGAACTGAAGTACATCTCTTCTCAAGTATATCTCTTCAATCCAAAGTTATGAGCAAAAAAATGATTTTCTACTTTTATTTATTTTTTCTGTTAAAAATGGCTCGACATTACATCTACCCCTGGCATGATGAAACATACCACACGTTGAGATCGCTGGTTTAGTTTATTAATTAATTTTTTTTTCATTTTAATCTAGGATACATTGGCTGAAGCTACTGCTCTTTTATCAGAAGTTGATCCACCCGATTGCGAAATGGAAACTGACAATTTCGAAGACGAGGAAGAGAAAAGCAAGGAGAAAGCTGTTGCCATTAATTGGAAAGTGTGAAATGTGCTGCCATTTTATCATAAAAGACCATTTTTATTATTTAATGTAGTCAGTTTTCTTGAAAAATAACCCGGTCAATAATAATTTTTATTGTTTATATGGACGTACAGAATTTTTCTGTATTTAAGACGGAACAACATTTTCAAACAATTCTCAAACTTAAAAAAAATAAATAAATAAATAAATAAATATAAGAATTGATACATTATGTTAATGTGCAAATTGTGGTTATGTTGTACAGTTTGAGAAAAAAATAACTATTCATTTCATTATTCAAATTATTATATTTTTTTATTTGATTTGTAAAATTTGTTGATGGAAGTAGATCATCACCGAGGAATTTTTTATATAAGAAAACTTACCTTTGTGACGATTTTTTTTTTTTCCTATAAATTTTTATGGAGAATTATAAGCATTTTCAGAATTTCTACATCGTAGATGACAATCAAAAGAACCGTTTTACCATTTTACTAACTAGTTTATTTCAACTTTTCCATTGAAAGTTTATTAAAAATATCATTTATCACGTCTTATTTTTTTCGAATTATAATCTACTAGCAGGGTCACCCGGTGTCTGCCGTGGTAAAGAAGCTGTTGGTTGGCCTTGTATTTTTATTTTAATTATTGTTTTGTTTTTTTATTTATTTATTTATTTTATTTTACTGTGTTTTGTTTGCTATGCTTTGCGAGATTAGCCTGGTGGTTGGCTTTGTAAACGCACCAAATGGTCAGCGCCATCTGTATGCCGAATTAGCTGCTGTAATGCCTATAAATAATGCCCGTAATATGCACGCAAACAGACACACTAATGAACTGCACAGCCCCGATATGATAACATCGCCATGTTTTACTACAATCGAGTCGCTGAAATGAGGTTTTGTAGGCAAAATATTGTTACAAGACCAAACCGGATTTGTTGCTGCAACGCCTCATTGAAACGACTCAGCCATTGAACTGCGTGGTGCGGTGGTGTTGTCGTACAGAGGTCCGGCTGCGGAACAATCCACATAGCCATTCGGAACAATGAGAATCTCATGATCCCACGCTCGGATTCCTTCCAAACCTTGCAGGAACCGTGTGGGCCGAATTTGGAGACTTCGGCACGGACGGTGCGGCCGACTATACTAGATAACCACGCACGTGCATTTCAGTTTTATATATTAGACTAGTTGTAGTTGGTCACCCCGTCCTTGGACGGATGTTTTGTTTCGCTACGTGTGATGGTGTTACCAGATGGTTGCCCTGTGCTCTAAATAACAATCCCTTATACTAACACTACTTCACCCCATATTTCAATGGTTGTGTTTGGGCGCCATTTGCGTAGTTGCATTGTCGGCATAAGGCAGGGTCGTCCCATTGTCGGGGATACAACACACACAACCCTGGTCTTTTGTTATATACAATGAGGAAAGCAGGAGCACACAAAACAACAATGCCCGCACTTCATTGCAACGACTCAATCATTGCAACGTGTGGCATAACGGGGGAGCGTGACAGACAACTCTGGCCTTTGGCTTTTATATTAGTAAGGCTAACAATAGCCATAAATATAAAAACAATTGCAAAATAGTGCGAAATATGTATTCATCTTTTACTAGACTTGCCTCCATGGTCTCCCTATTGGACCCGCCAGTGATTTCAGTGCCCAATACAGTTTCCAAAACACTGACCATTTCAGATTGTCGACATTCTAGAGCTGCTACCCACGAGGTAATTTATTTATTTATTTTTTTAGTTTGTGACGTCATAGTAGGTTTTGAAAATCTCTCATTTCAGTTTGAAGTTGAACATAGCGATTTTCAAAATCTACTATTGTGACGTCACAATTTTAAAAAAAATGTATATAATGTTTATGGGCGAAGTGAAACTTGAAGTGAAACTTGATTCTACCCTTGGTACGTCTCTTCAAAAAAAAAGTTATGAGGAAAAAACTGATTTTTGATGAAAAATTTTCCCCATTTTTGCTTTTTACTCAAGAACTACCCTAGAGATGATAGTTGTTAATTCAAGATCAAAATGTTGATCGCGATTCGAATTCAATTATTTAGTTATTTATTCTATTATCATGGCCATGGGCGATAATTGAGTCTCTTACATCTTCTATTCAATTGTGGCAATACGAATTCCTCTGATTTGAATTTGTTCTTTGTTTGGGTTCTTCTAGTTCTGTCCTATATTTCTACATTTACTTCTTTTTTCATCGTACAATTTCTTTTCTTACTCCCCCTTCTCACATTTACTTCTTTTTCCAACGTACAATTTCTTCTCTTTCTCTTACTCCCCCCTTCTCATATTTACTTTATTTTCCATCGTACAATTTCTTCTCTTACTCCCCCCTTCTCATATTTACTCTATTTTCCATCCAACAATTTCTTCCCTTACTCCCCCCTTCTCACATTTACTTCTTTTTCCATCCAACAATTTCTTCTCTTTCTCTTACTCCCCCCTTCTCACATTTACTTCTTTTTCCATCCAACAATTTCCTATCTTACTCCCCCCTTCTCACATTAACTTTTTTTGTCTGCAGTTTCAAACGAATCAAACGAAAAGTTTGATAAACGATAGCGTCATCTATTGTTCAGCGGGTGAACCATATTCCTCATCGGGTACAACCTGCTGAATCAGGTTTGGGCGTGGAACAATAGATGACGGTATGGAGCCCGGGCCCGCGTTTACACTTTCACGGAGTCACAACTTAGAGCAAGACGACTTTTGGCCGGTTTTGGCCGGACGTTCACCTTTCATTCATTCGTGAACTCAGTCTCGATCATCCTTGTTGAGCTGTAGTGTGCAGTTTTGTAGGGGTCGTTCAGCGAGGACACTGTGGATGAATCTAGGACCCAATATTGGGTCCTAGGATTTGTGTGCTTTATTTTTTGTTTGTTTGCCTAGAGTTGCGCCATTCTTGTTCCTCAATCCTCGTTACCGGTATACAGTCACGTATTTTGTCATTTATTCCAATGTTCAGTCCATGGGCGATAATACGACTACACGAGTTCCTCGAATTTACTAGTTATCTTATTTCACATCTTTATTGATGCACGTACTCAATGCTCTACTTGTTATCTTTTAACACGAATTTGTTTGCTCCTAATGATGTGAACTGTGACCTCTAGATTTTTTGTTTTTTTATAATTTGGTTAATCTAATTAATGCGGTTTGTGTGATACTATCTTTAATCGGTGGCTCCATCTACCGATAAAAACCGCAAACTAATTTGCCTTTAAAATTGTTTCTTGATCCAACAATCAAATCTTTCATTTTTTTGGCTGACGTTGAAATTGGTTCATTGGTTTTAAAAAGTTGTAAATACTTTGAATTTTAAATTTTAAATTTCATACTTTTTGCGTCGACTTGTGATGTCATTTTACATTTGCTTGTAATGGCGTCGCCGAATCTCATTGGTTCTTATCGGCCAATGAAAATCATGACGTCATTTTTTGATTTCTGGAAAATTCTGTCTTCGCCGATTGCTCGGCTCGAGTGCTTCGCTTTTGGTTCGCCGAAGGAATTTATTTCTGCTTTTAATTTCCTTTAGGTTCTCGTAAGTTATATGTTAAATTTTCTTGTATTTCGCTGCATTTTATCGGTGCTTATTTTAACGTTTGTATCTTTTAGTATAGTTGTTTTTACTTGAATTTTAATTTTAATTTGCATGCGTGTATTATAATTTACATAAATTTAACTGATGTTAATTTCCTCGCATTTTTGTTCAAGTGTTTTAGTTTGCTATTTTTGTTAAAATTTTGATTTTGTATTTAGTTTATTATTTTTTTGTATTTCTTCAGATTTAACGGAACAACTCCGCTATTTGAAAGTTTAGACGATAACATGGAATTCGTAATTGTAATGTATAACTTAATTTTATTTCTATTACATGATTTTGACAGTTTTTTTTTTTTTTCAGATAATGTGTGGTCTTCGCGGGAGGCCATGTTCTGAATACAATTGTTTTATATAATTTTAAAGTTCGATTTGTAATTTGTAATTTGTAATTTTTAAGTTTTAAGTTCGATTTGTAATTTTTAAGTTTTAAGTTTTAAGTTCGATTTGTAATTTGTAATTTTTAAGTTTTAAGTTCGATTTGTAATTTGTAATTTGTAATTTTTAAGTTCGATTTGTCAATTTTCATTTATATTTTAAGTTCGATTTGTCAATTTTCATTTATATTCTAAGTTCGATTTGTCAATTTTCATTTATATTCTAAGTTCGATTTGTCAATTTTCATTTATATTCTAAGTTCGATTTGTCAATTTGCATTTATATTCTAAGTTCGTTTTACATTTATTAAGTTTATTTTCTAATAAAAAATGTTAAAAATTAGACTATCTTATTTAAATAGCGGCTTCGCAGTTTTGTTAAATAATAAATAAAATAAAATTAAAAATATTTTATAAGTGGTTTTATTAATAAAAAAATATGAATACATAATTATGAATAAATTAAAAAAGAGAAGATAGGCGAAATCGCGGCGGCCCCTCTTTATCCAAGGCGGACCGGACAATTAAATATCACTCGACTTTGTTTTCTCATGTTTAAGTCTTTAAAAATGTAATATTTGTATTTCCAAAGTCGGAAACACAAACCACAACACTTTTAAACACTTAAAAACATGACAAAACAAAGTAAAATGATATTTAATTGTCCGGTCCGCCCTATTCGAAAAGCGACGTCATGGTCCTGGTCGAAGTTCTAAGTTCGAAGTAACTGAAAATAAAAATAAAATGTCCAAATTATACCAAAAAAATCAATTTCAATGTATACATTACCAATTTCCACAATTTTCTTCCAGTTTCTTAAAACGCTTAAACTAAATACAACATTCAAAGTCGGACAAACACAACTACTAACACGCGCTCATCTCAGCATAGAGCGAGGGCCCCTATCACAAAACAAAAACAGCGCAAAATGACACTCAAAGCAGAACAAAACAAATTATTCTTAAATTATTAAATGTTAAACGAAGTGGCGCAAAATAAATGTAAAAGCATAAAGAAACGACACAAAACTCGAACAGCAAAAAGCAGAAAACTAAACAGCAGCGAAATGACATTCAAAGCGGTGCAAAGCGGAGCAAACTATTCTTAAATTAAAATATATAAAACAAAACGACGCAAAAATAAATGTAAATTTACAAAGCTAAATACGAGTTAAAATGCAGCGCGAAGCCAAGCAGAAGCGTCCACCGATAACAACTGCTCGAGAGCAAATGAGAATCCAAAATGCGGAAATGAGCAGAATCATGCGCAGAAACTACGTAACCTCACCTGCGCCGCAAAGTCGACTGAGCTATCTTCAAACTCTCAACTCGGCAAAAATTTTGCATATTGAATAAATAATTAGCAAACGTATAGCAGCTTAGCTGCTACATCTATCGGTAAATCTTCGAACCGTAAATTTAGTAAATCAAGTAAATTTAGAAAACTTTGCTGCTAAAACTATTAAAAACAACAACAACCATATCGAAAAAACAAACAAATACAGCTAATTTTGTTATTCATTACCTTCAATCCGATATAGCTGCGGCAAATTAAATAAAAAATAGCGCCAAACACGCAGGTGCACACACGTAGATTCTATTTACTTCCGGTTTGGTCCAAACCTAACCTCGTATTAGTTAGATGGAGGTTTCTACTGTAGCCCTAGCAGTGCCAGAAAAATAGCGACAGTATTATCGTTTATCATATCTGTGAGTTACATAGAATTACGTCGTGTTGTGGATAAAATAAAATCCACATTATTAAACATATTAAACATTAAACGCATTATTAAACTTCTATTACATTATTAAAACATCCAAAAAATTTATTCATTCAAAGCTCAGTAAAATTGTAAAATCAAAAGCTTGACAATAGTCAATCTGCATCTCAATCAGATTTTAGTTTTTTTTTAATAAAAAAAAAAACAAAAAAAACAAACTTGTAAGGAGAAATAAAACATAATACACAGAAAGTAAAAATAAATAATACAAAATGGCAATATTACAATGAGTATTCATTAAGTACTGGTCTTCACACATTACATCGTGATGTTATCATAAGTACGTAATCATATTCGATGGTGATTATTTGTTGAAGTTTCTTTCTTTATTCAGAGAGTAATTCTTTCACTAAAAAAGAACACAAAAAATCAATATTTCCATATAAAATGTAATAATAATTTGCCATTATACCTCCAAACTTTTGCAAGAATAAAAGAAAAAGAAGTTATATAATGAAAAAAATGAAGAAATATATTCACTTACTCCGAGTCGGTTGCCACAGTCAATGGTGGAACATGCATCTTTTGTCCTGACAAAATAGCCGCTAACTTCGAAGATGCTCGACTCCGACTGCTTTGATCCGACGCGCCATCATTTAACGTGTTGGAAATGTTTTCATCATAATATTGTGATGGATGATTGTCAGACATAGGAGAGTCATCTGAAAGCGGTTTTCATTTCAACTTCGATTATTTTATTATTTTATTAGTTAATTAACTAATTTACCTATCATGGGTGCCGAAAACTGGGAAAACGAACAATTCTCCGCATTATCTTCATGAAGCGGATATTCATTGTCGCTCGCTGTATTCACTGATAATCTTTCACTTTGTTGCTGCCATTTAGATGGAATAACTAACAAAATTTTAAAATATTATTAGGATCAACATTGTTTTCTCCTTGTACGGTATTAAATATATTTCTTTACTCTGATTGTAGAAATCTCCATCATCGTGAGCCCTAAAAGATTGCGGTCCTTCGGATGACCAATGACTCGAATATGGGGGTGGTGACAGAATATTTGGAATATTCATAGTATTGATTACTTTAAAAAAATCAACAAAAAAAAAAATTAATATATATATTTTTAAATTTATTTAAACGTATTACCAGGAGATTTAATGTTTGTGGTAACTGGTATGTCTAGAAACGAAATAAATGATCAAATTATTTGAATTATTAGAAAAATATGAATTTATTTTTACTGGGTTCATTATTCTGACGCTTCCATCTCTTTTCACTAACTCCATTACTGGAATAATTATCCTCTTTTGACATATCTTCTCGTTTAGAGTAATCGTCGTCATCAGATGAATGGCTAGACGCAAGATCGAGTGACGCTTGATCGATCGATATTTCTGAATCTGAACACGACGATTCTGCTCGTTTGCGGTTTACTTCACCAGTATCGGGATCTAAACATTTAAAAAAAAAAAATAGTAACAAAGTTAATTTTTTGATGTGAATCTTTGATCACCATCAAATTTATGTCGTTTGTTCTTCAAATGGGATCGGGGTTCTACTGGCTTGCCACCGAAATGAGAGAAAGAGTTGCTCGGAGTAGATGTGCTCGTATTTCTAAAATGACTGTCCGTATGGTAGGGGCTACTGGATGTTTTGCACGTGGATCGGCTAGTCGTCGAAGAAGTCGATATTCCAATAGTGCGATGAAGTACATCAAACGATCGATTGTGGTAAGCGAGAGCAGACTTTTTCTGTTTTTTTTTTGTTTTGTTTTTTGTTTTACAACAAAATAATAAAAACAACAAATCAGTAAAAAATAAAATTAAAAGTAAAAATTTGTTTACATTTGGTCCTGAATTGACATTTCTAACTTCATTGTCTTCATATGGTAATTTTTTACCCATAAGTCTACGAAATGTTCGCACCGTTTGCAGTCGAACCTAAAAAGTAAAAACAAAATTTGGAAAATTAAATTAATGAAGTAGTCACTTTTTAATTTTATTACCTTTTCATTAAATACGCAGTAACCCAAAAACACATACAAGCCTTGTAATAAAGAGAAAATCTCAAAGAAATAGTACAACAAATCAACATTTTCATTGACCGCCAACATAGCGAGAATCCAAGCTGCGCCCATTAACGGCAAAAGCGCAATTCCTAACCATAAAAGTACCCTGAAAAATGATTTTCAATCATCAGTTTACATCATTTCCAACAAAAATTGTATATATTTCATACCGTAAACTTCCAAAATCTTCAACTTCATCTTTTAATTGCAAGCTAGCGCGAATAGCCAGCACAAACACAAGAAGATTGATCACGACGTAACAACAAATCGGTCCAACTAAACTCCAAATAACTGTTTCATAAATAGATAGCCAACAACTACAAAAAAAAAACAAAACAATAAATCAATAATTAATAAAATACGCCATAATAATAATATAATAATTACAAAATATGGTTTCCGTAGCCATCAGCGCGAACTCCAACCGATAATCCAACAATAATGGCTGGAATTCCTAAAATAAGTACAAAAATGAGCACATTAAGTAAAAAAAAAAAAAGAATAAAATGGATGTAATAATATCGATTTACCATAACCAAGCGTATAATAAAATCTCATTTGCCCATGATTGATGTCACGAAGTTCAGTTAACATGCGATATAAATGGACGGCTTCGAGTAAAACCCAAGAAAACTCGCACAAGAAAAAATAATGTAGGAAAATTGCAATAATCTTGCATGGAAACTATAAACAATAACAAAAAAAAATTTTTTTTAAATTATTTTTTTTATTACGTATTTACCTCTTTGTGTATTAAATCTGATCTGAGTTTTAAGGCAACGAGGAACACTAACTCCGTTACGAAAATGCAAATAGTCATGTTCTTATGTATAGTGTTGCTGTTGGTTTGCAAACCATGCAATGCACAAAATACGATAAAAGCCACAAACAGCAAAACTAAAGACGAGATGACGCAAGTGTATGAAACAACACTCTCCGCGACAGTTTCTTTAACAACGAATTCCTCATCCTTGAGATCAATTAAAACGGCGAAACTCGATAAATGATTGCATGTACAGTTAACGGCTGTTGAATTCAGAGTCCGATCGACGATTATTAGCGTTTCACAGCCTTCGATGGCCCATCGTCCTTGGCGACTAAAATTGAAAAGAAAAATGTCATCAGTAATTTTTTTTTTCAGTTCATACAAAGAAGTATATAAAAATTGGAAATTATAAATCTTGAATTAGATATAAATGATATAATGTCAGAATTTAGAAAACGTTAAAATTTCAAGTTGTCCACTGACAATTTGATTTGCTGAATTGAATTCACTTCAAAATCGAAAAATGTTTATCACTTCTCTTTTTCAACACAAGAGACAAAACAGAACAAAACAGAAGTCAAACTCCATTTTACTATAAAATAAAAAATAAAAAATAAAAACCTTGAATCCTCCTTCCAATAAACGCACTGCGGATTCATTTGATGATGTTTATTCACGAGTTTAAAAGCAAGTCTGATGGATTTTGGCAAACTATGACTGCTTTTCTTAGCCCCTTTCACATTGAGAGATACAATAGGAGTTGCAACAGCCAGTCCCGTTCCCCACCGTATCCTAGTAAACAAGAAAAAAATAACATTTTAATTTTAACCGTCTACAGCCAAAACTCTTAGCCAATCCAAACAAACTACCTAACGTCGCTGTGGTATTTCCTCGGCAAAAGATCGCCAAGAGTTTTGTAAATCGTGTACGAAACCACCGCTGAGTCTTTGGCACTTTCACCAGAATAAACACCTGGCGTCGTTTTGTATTTTATTCCAAGAACCGATAACGGTATCACCACCGATACGTCAGACCCCGTTGAATTGTACTTCTGCGGGTAATTTGTGTACTTTGGCATGACTATCGATGGCTGATCGTCGCTGGGAAAGGAGAAATCGATAAACGACGGATGATGCGTAGACGGAACAGAGTTTTGCAGAGAAATTCCTCGGATTTCCATCAATGATATTGTATCCAAGCCAAAAACTGAAAAAAATAAAATAATCAATTAATAATCTCATCATTTTAAGTTTTTAACTTGGTCATTTAGCTTACCCATGTTTTCCGACGTGATTTCAAATGGTCGAGTAAAAGTATCTTTCTGACTATTTGCCAGAACTTTCCCATATTCTTCAAACTTTTGTAGAACTAAATTCACGGCACCGCCGTTCAACTCGTACAGCTGATCCCAGTATTCTTTGTACTTTACTAGCAAGATTCGACTCGTCGTTTTGACAATATTCTAAAAACACGCAAAATTAATATAAAACAAATTCCATTAATCACATAAGGTATAGCAACCACACCTGAATAAAATCCTTATCTTGCATGTGTGTTAAATTCAAGCCTTCCTGAGATGACTCGTAAGTCAAAACCATCGTGATTAACCGAATAGTCACGAATAAGTCGTCGCCGTGAAGATTCTCGGTGGATTCAGTGGATGCTAAAAGATCCTGTGATATTTTCACACTTAAATAAGTGTTCATATCCAGTTGTTTGTTTTCCAAGTTATCCAGCTTAATTTAATGCAAATTGAATTATTTAATTTATTTTAAGATTTTATTATCTCATGTTTTATTTACCAAATCGCGTAAATCTGCAAACGCACTCGAAGTACAATTAAACAAATTAGTCTCTTCCCAACCGTTCTCCGCATCGCAAAAACGTTCCGCTTTTCCTTGTAATTTGTTCGGACAATTCTGGATCGCTTTTTTGCCGAAGTAAGTTCTCTCCCACCATATTCCATTACTAAACGAGCGTGGGCATGCATCGTAAATAACTGAAATTAAAAAAAAAAAATTAATTACTACCGTATATACTCGCGTATAAGTCGACCCTGACTTAAAACCGGTCAAAAAACGTATAAATCGACCCCCGAAATTTTATTTTTTATTTTATTTTTATTTGGTTCGATTTATACGAGGGTCAATAGCCATTTTAATTTTTAAAAAAATAAAATAAAAAAATAAAAAAAAAAAAAAAAAAATAATAATAAAAGATTTGGTCCAAAAATCCTCGACTTATACGCGAGTATATACCATAGTTGTAGCACATTCCCTTATGGAAATGATGTGCAGTTTTCTGCAACAATCGGTTCTACCAAGTAAAAGTGGCAGAATATGTTTACAGCAATTTCATAATTTATCGGCAAATGATTTTCTGCACCATCAGCAGAAATTTGCAGCAATTATACTGCGCAGACAAAATTTTGAAGTCTTCCTATGCAACTATTTATTTGCAAACAATTTACTCCAACTCCAGAACCTACCTTTATGCAGATGTTTGCAGTAAAATTATGAAATGTTTGCAGGAAATTGTCTGTAAACGCTGCAAAAAGCTGCATGTCCATTTTCATAAGGGTTGCTTTGCCTCTGTAGTGTAATTAGGGTCCCATAGAAAAATCCCTGACATAGACCAAGTTTTGTTGTCGAATTGGAAGAACAAAAATCCTCGACTTTATACGCGAGCATATACGGTGCTTCATATATTTTGGTACCCAAAAAGCAAACCTGCGACTAATGTGGTGTGAGGCCAGTTGCACTAACCACTAAGCTAGGATTACTAGCTGTCAATCTAAATTATTTACATACCTTCGCAACCCCGTAAAGTAACTTCCGCAAATGGGTTTGAACAAGAATGACAACGACGACCGATAACTCCGCTCCTGCATTTGCATTGACCCGTTATTGAATTGCATTGTTTTGAAAAAGACCCCGTAAGATAACAGTTACAATCGTAGCAAATTTCATCATCTACAGGACGGTAATGATTTTCCTAAAAATAAAAAAATTACAATTATTAGGTACAATATCGAGCGCAATTAATTTTTTCCTTAACAATACCTTGCAATAACATTCGCCAGTGGTCTTATTACAATCGGCATCATATCCTCTATCAACCTCACATTTGCAAGGACCACATATCGGTGCCCCGTACCAATTAGTAGGGCAATACTGGTTCACTTCCTCTTGGCAGTGGGTACCACCGTGTTGCGCATTGCAATAACAAGTATATCCGGACTTTGTTTTTGTTCTGCGACACGTTCCGCCGTTTAAACATGGATTATGCCGACAAATGTCGGTGCAGTGATCTCCAAAATATCCCGGTAAACAGGTGCATTTGGGGACACCAAAAATATCCACGCATTTGCTGCTCATTGGACATGGATTTGATAAACACGAATTGACGACGGGGCAACCTTCTTGCACGTTTTTCTCATCGACAGGTCTCAACCAAGAACTTGTTCTATTGCCAACACGTATGTCCTAAAATAACAGAAAAATATAAATATCAAGTTAAGTTAAATTATATTAAATTTGATAAAAAAAAAAGGTTACCTTTAGACACCCTTTGAAATTCAGAGGATTGTTGTTGGGTTCCGAGGATTCAATTCCTCCAACAACTACTTTTCCTAGATACTGACCAGCTACTTGAGAATCAAACACTCCAACTTTCTAAACTCGAAAAAATAATTTTTTTAAAAAAATTTTAATTTTTAAATGACAAGTCAATTGAAAATTGTAATCACAGCCAAACAACAAAAGCACTTTGATTAATAATATTGTGACTGATTCAGTGATTCGCTTACCAGATATTGGTACCATCACCGTGTGACCGTTAGTCACAATACCACAACGTCAGTTGGGTTTGCTGATGAGATTTTCGATAATTGAAAGCATGTATCTAATAATAGATGTTTTTACAAAATACTGTAAAATACTGTAAAATTTAAAAAAAAAAAAAACTTTTTGCACTTTTTGCCGTGTTTCCCTTAAAAATGACAGAATTTCCATTATTCGTCATAACACTAACACTTCTCAGTACTTTATTATTCGACCGTGATTTAAATAATACATTCCATACCTCGTAATTGCCGTAATCTAAAGTCAACCAAACGCCATCAGTTGTCCATTTCACTTCTACGTTGTGCCACTGTCCGTCGCTTATTTTTACTTGGTCTAAAACCAACCATTCAGCATTCACTCGATATCGCACATGACCATTTACCAACTAGAAAAATAATATTTAAAACTTTATAAAATCGCACAATTTAATTCTCTACTCTAACCTCTAATACTGCTTCACCAGACTGTCCTATTTGTATTCGCATAAGAAGTGAATCGACTTGCCACGTCCGAAATGAAAGATTCGTGCTCCAAGGAAGTTGAATAACACGTACATTGGAATGAAAAATTAAAAAACTCTGACCAATGAAGTATTTCTGCGGCTCAATACCTGAAATTATTCAAGACAAAATAAAAACAAAAAGACATAATAATAATAAAAAAAAAAAAATACCAAAAAAAAATTTAGAAAAAAAATGGATGTACAACAAATAATTGTCACGATTTACCATTATCCAAATCCTCCATCAGATCTGGACAGCATTAAAAACAATACACCATTTCCATTAAATAGAATAATTGAAAATTAAATTTCTCAAATTCAACTTACCTTCGCTACAATCTTTACCCCCATATCCTTTAGGACAATTGCACAAAAACCGACCCCAAACTTCCCTACAGGTGCCGCCATTTTTACAAGGATGATGCACGCAAAACTGTCTACGCTCTGGACAGCCCGTCATTGTCCCATTATCGGCTACATGACTTTTTAATTTAAAAAAAGAAGAAAATTATTACTTAAAGTGATATTCTAAACATTATTATCTTAGTTACTCACGCATTTAAGTCAACGAATTGATTGTCGATGTAGAAATCTTTGAGACAACCGTCGTAATCTTGATGAATGACTTGGAAATCGGAGGGAACTGATGGAAGACCGCCTAGTTGTAGTGGACCTGTTAGATCTAAAAATCGATGGCAAGTCGATGTTGGATCGGAGCATCTCGGCTCTAAAATGTGAGTTGTGACATTAGCGCAATTGTAGTCGCCAAGTTCATGTCCAAACATAATGGCAACGATGGAATCACATTCGTCCAGACTCAACGTAGCTGTCTGTTGTCAAATAAAGTTTAAAATTGAGCAAATAAATAAAATCGGTTAAATTTTGAGCCTAAAAAGTAGAATTTTGTGAATATAAAGTGCCAATCAAATGGAATTTTGCATCACATGCTAAAAATATAAATTTGCAATTTAAATACAAGTAGACTCTGATTTACCCGGTTGTAGTAAAGTATTTGAAGGGTGTGCCACTCTCCATCACTGACACCATTGGGAATACTAGTTTTAACTCTAGAAACTTCAGTCCCCAACGAAAATGAAAACTGCAAATCTCCATTCATTATTTCCAATGCAATAAAATCGTGTTTTTCATTGTATCGGCCATTGTACAATAATAAAGCATTCTTAGAACGTGTAGCAAAACTGAAAATAATAAATTAACTTGTAAGTGAAGCAAAAATTGTAAAACACAAACTTAAAAAATATAAATTACCTCAATTTTATATTTAATCTATGGCGTTGACGTAAAGCTGGAAATGTTAGAAATGATCCTTGGACGAATCTTCGTGCCGTTAACTCGCAAAGGCGAGTATTGAATGAGTAGAACTGACAATTTTCGCATATGAAACCACCCTGAATTAGTTTAGCACAATTCGAGTTTCCACGGCAAACATTTACACTGCAAGATCCATCGTTCATATCAACCTCACAATTTTTCCCTAAAAAAATTAATAAATGCAAAAATCAATAAAATAGTCCAATAAATCAATAATAACATGCAAAAATCACCGAAATTGTCTATAATATATCAATAATAATATGCAAAAATCACTAAAATTGTCTAATAAATCAATAATAATATGCAAAAATCACTAAAATAATCTAATAAATCAATAATAATATGCAAAAATCACTAAAATAATCTAATAAATCAATAATAATATGCAAAAATCACTAAAATAATCTAATAAATCAATAATAATATGCAAAAATCACTAAAATAATCTAATAAATCAATAATAATATGCAAAAATCACTAAAATAATCGAAATGTACCTGTAAATCCTTCCTTACAAACACAAGTGTAACCACCTTCCCTTTGTACGCATGTTCCATTTTGTCCGCATGGATTTGAATAACATAAATTTACTTCGCTGTCACACAAATAATGTTTTTGCATTCCTGAAAATGTAATCTTTACTCATTCAAGTCTTCAAATCTCAACAATAAATTATCATTACCTGTAAAACCAAGTGGACAAGTACATGCAAAAGTGTTAACTGGATAGATGGGACGAAAGAGAATAGTGTTAGACGATATGAATCCGGATGCATTGCCAAATTTCAAAACAGACATGCATTCTTCAAAATAGGGACAAGGTTCGCGAACACACAAATTGTCATCAAAAGGCAATACCTAATTTATGGATTTTAAAAAAAGAAACATTTAAAATCATTAGTTTCACACAACAGCGCATGCAATTAGTGTCGCAGCCAGTTCACAGAGCACCTTGGACAGCAGAAATTTCCACTTTTCCATTTAAAATGTATTTTTATATCATTATTATATATTTTTGCACCTATAAATGCACTGTTGGAACATTTACGTGTCTAAAAATAATTTTTTTTTCATCCAATGTCCCCATTATTACATGTGAATTAATTTTTTTTTTGAATTTGGAATTTTCGCTTCGGTTGGGTGCTCCGCTTACACCGATTAGCTACGGCACTGGAGGCAGAAAAAAGAAAACTCACTTTAACTGTTGACAACTTTGCTAGAATAGCTCTATTAAGGTAAACTTTTTCCATCAGATATTGTGGACTATAAAAATAGTCATCTGGATTATCCGATTTTTTTACCGAAAAGCTAACATTCAAAATTCTGGCATCTACATCTGTGTCATCCTGAAAATTATTATTTAAATTAAAACTATTGAAAATTCATAAATTCATAGATTCATAAATAAAAATAAATAATTACCAAAATGTTAAAAATGTATATATTCTCTTTTCGACATTGTAAGATTGCAGCCAATCCTTCAATAAAAAAGTTGTATAAAGGAGACAAGAATCCTTCTTGTGACATTTCATTCAACCGCACAGTCACACTGTTATAAAGCATTGCATCGGTTACTAATAATACAGTAAGGCCACATTCAGCCCCGACTTCGTTAATGCCATCTGCAAAAAAAAAAAAAAAAAAAAAAAATAAATAAATAAATAAATGTCACTAATGTTCTTTTTTTCTTGATTAATTTCTAAGTGCTCTGCCACTTACAGCAGAAATTATCTTTACATCAGCAAAATTTGAAATTTGGTAATTTGCATATTTAAATTAGATTGAAACACTATAAAAAAAAATGTATAACAATGACAGACTGAAAAATTTTCTTTTTTAAGTACCTAGAAATGATATTTAAATGGTGTCACTGCAGTTTTCATGGTAATGAAGTCTTACATTGAACCTTCCATAACAACTGCCTAATATTAAAAATTTTAAAGCAGTAATTATGTGTATCATATAATAATAGAAGAAAAAATGAAATCAAAATTCCTTGTTATGTACTGTACGATATTTACAATTCTTCTTTATGACATTTATTTAGATTTAAGTGTTGACAGAAATCAATTTTCAAGATGAATCATATCTACCATGATAAATTTGCAACATACAAATTAAATTATATTGATTTTAATGATAGGTACATAAAAAAACTGAAACTTCAATAGTAGCTGTATACAATGCATTGAATACAGCTGCTATTCATTTCTTTGAGAAAATATACTTCAGGAAACATGAAATATTTTCCAATAATTTATAAAATCAAATATATCCATAAAATATTTTAAAAAATCTTCATGTAATTCTTTCTTTTTGATGTTTACTCAAAAGATTTATCTAGTTGTGTAATCAATGCTAGACAATTTGCAGTGTGCAAGCAGTAAAAGTAACCATGTGCACAAATCAATACAATAAAAGCAAGTTCTCATAAAACTCATTAATTAATTGATTATGCCATTGCTCATTGCTCATTACTCGAACGATTTGAGTGATTAAGGTCAATCAACTGATGTTTTGGCACCAAGTTTGCGCATTACTAAGACTCTAAGAGAATGTAGGATTTTGGGAAAATCGAAAGAAGAGAAATAGGTTAACAACTAATCAGCTTCTTCTTGTAATGTACGTGACCCAACTATTGACATCGTAAAGTGAGGAAAATATTGATTCGTTAGAGAGCACACAAATCCTCGACCCTCATGTGTCAGTGGTTCTTCCAAATCATCAAGAAATTCACTTTCTCATATTCTATTCAACTTATAAAACAACTTTTCAAAGGTCAATGTCACTAAATTCAGTAAAAAAAATAAAAGTTATTTTTCTTTCCTCTTTTATTTATCTAAGTGACAAAAAAAATTAATTTTTTTTTAAATAAACCTTAAATCTCGCCAAGGCATGTTTCATTCACATCTTTTACACAATCTTTGTTCTTATTCAGCCACGCATGAAATCATATGTTTACATGCTTTTCAATTTACTTAATTTAGTAGTACCTATCATAGTATTCATTTTTAAATGTTTTTTTTATTTATTTATTTTTTTTAAAATTTTTTTATGATACTTAGCCACTCAATCTGAATAATAATGCAATGTCTAATTTCCAACTATTTCTAAAAATATTTTTTCTTCTTCTATATACATTTAATTTATATGGTATACCTTTCATTACATCTTTTATTTACCCAAGTGGCAAATTGAAAAGTTTTACAGCTGTTGCATTTTGCATGTTTGCAATTTTCTGCTTCATGTTAAACTTAAAAGCACCTTAAATATTTCAAACAATTAAGTGGTAAATATGCTCCCTCGAGTAAAACTGTCTGCTAAATTTAATTTCACACCGTGACACAGCTATAATTTTGCTGCAATGAGAGAGAAGAATTTTTTTTTTATTGTCTGTGTATATGAATATTACTTTTAACTCATTAGAAAAGAAATTCAAACCAAAAACTATCATTATTTTATTTTTTCTAAATATCATTTCCAGCACCATGTTTCGTCGAAAAGAAGCCGCTCACGATTACATGGTGCCTCTAATATAAACTGCTCTTAATAAAAGCCGCCTTAGAATATAAGTTGCCATCAAATAAAGGCCGCCCTCAAATATAGCCTGATTAATAAAAGACGCCGAATGTACCGTATTACCCCGAAAACAGCGGCATGCCGGATGATGCGAGTCCGACCAGATTTCACAAACTGGGTCATACGAATAAAAATGTAGTATTTACTTGAAACAAAAAGTAAAAGTGAAAGCATTTGCTTTAAGTAGAAGCAACTAGTAAAAGCAAATGCTCAATTTCATACGAATAAACATTTGCTTTTACTCAGTAGCAAAAGCTCTTTCCAGTGAAGGTTTTGCTTCGTCCTAACCTTCATTTCTATTGTTAGTTTTCTGGGTCATATGAATAAAGTGGAGTTTATGCTTTTAGTTCATAATTTCCAAAGAAGCACTGAGAAAATAATTTGTAATCCATTCCACATTTTCACTATTAAACCTGTATAATCTATGATAGTCCTCATCTCGATTTTCAATGTGTGATTTGAACTGTTTTTTGGCCTTAAAGTCATGAGTAAACAGCAGGACCATGGCTGTAGTAACAGAATGAAGTATACTGGGGAGCTGACTTCAAATTTTTGAAGCATTTGCCAGAAATAAGAGCATTTCCTTCTGTTTATTCATACAAAATTTAAGTAAAAAAAGTAAATGCTTTTAATTAAAGTAAAAACTACTAGCATGACGTAAATATTATATTGCTTCAAAGTCAAAGCATTTACTTAAAATTTTATTCTTAAGAATGAGAGTATTTGCTCCAAAATTATGACGTAAAAGCATAAACTTCACTTTATTCATACGACCCACTGACTGTCTGGTGCTTTTTCCCGGCATGCCCGAAATTTCGAACTGTTTTTGATTGGTTATTTCACTGGCCAGTAAAAAAAACATCATTCAAAAAATCATTCAAAGAACCGTCTTTTTTTAAATGGTTTTTTTTTACCCGTTTTATCCGGCACTCTGGTCGGACTTGCCATTATCCGGGTAGGGCACTCCGAAATATATAGGCCGTGACAAAAAACCCCCACTAAAAGACATTATTTTATTTTCAAAACAACTAGACTCACCTGAAACACTGACTTCCATTGCTGCATTAATATGAACATTCGTATTCAAATTCCGGCTGAGTTTAATTTCTCCAGTAGTTGCATTGAGCAGCAACAAATTTGCATTATTTCCACTAACAAACCGATAAGTCAAATTATCGCTCACATCGGCATCAAATGCAGGAACTCTCCCAATCACATCAGTAGGAAAATGATTCTTAAAATTATTAAAAACAATCCGAAAACTTTGCAGAACGGGAGCATTATCATTCACATCTTGAACCCAAATCTCAACGTTCGCTTCATTCTGCAATGGCGGCGATGCGGCTCTGATGACTAAATCAAACTTCTTCTTTGTCGACTCGTAATCCAGTTCGACCCTAGATGTTAATTCAGCAACATCACCTCGAGTTGTCAATACAAAAGCGCTTGCATCAGGTCCTCCTGCAATACTATAAATAATATCCGCATTTGAACCTTCATCCGGATCAATCGCTCGGATTTCTCCTATAGTCGATCCAATAGGACTATTTTCAGCCACAAACAACTTAAATCGATCAGTTTCAAACTTCGGAGGATTGTCGTTGACATCATCGACATTTATCGTGATATTTACTGCAGACTGAAGTGCCGGGCTACCTCTATCAACCGCAAAAGCTTTTAAAGAGTATAGAGGTGTCGTTTCTCTATCCAAGAGTCTTTCAATTCGAATAATCCCCGACGTCGGATCAATATTGAAGAATCCATTCCCATCGTTACCGCCAACAAATGTGTACCTAATGCGCCCATTAAGTCCCTGGTCTTCATCCAAAGCCGACAATTGTATAATGCTTGTACCAATGAGCGCATCTTCGCCGACATTGCCAATATAATTGCTTTCGCTGAATTTCGGAGGATTATCATTTACATCCAAAACTACAATTTCAACGTCGGTAGTATCGGATAACGGTGGGAGGCCATGATCTTGCGCAGTCACAGTTATAGTATATCCGGCCTTGGTCTCTCTATCCAGGTCTTTGACAGTCACTATGGCTCCAGACACCGGATTTATCTCAAATTCGTCAACTTCATCCATAGTGTAGGTTATGCGAGCATTCTCTCCAACATCGCCATCGCTGGCCGACATGACAAGCACCGTGGTACCCACAGGCACATCCTCTAGAACGGTGACGGAGTACGGAGTTGGTTCAAACATCGGCCTGTGTGTGTTTGCATCCGTCACATTAATCTTGACCAAAGCATTGGAAGATCTTCCGCCGGCATCAATCGCCATTACAGTAAGCTCGAAATATTTTTCCATTTTGTAATCCAGGGGCTGAGCGATGGAGATGAGTCCAAGCCCCGATTGGCTGTTCATGTTAAACCTTCCCCGGCTATTTCCATTGGTTATTTGATAAGTAAGTTTGGGATTCTCATCCAAATCCGTCGCTGTGACGCTGATAACCGAAGTTCCAGGTGGATCGGTTTCGGATACAATCGCTCCGTACATCTTCGGTTCAAACACCGGATCATTATCGTTAATATCGTGTACAATTATCGTGACGGATGCCGTAGATGTTTTCCGTGGAGTTCCACGATCCGAAGCCTCTACGATAAAACTATACAGCGCTTTTTCTTCTCTATCAACTTCTTTTATCGTGCTGATCCAACCGGTTTTACTATCAATGCCTATTGGCATGTTATCAGGAGCATTCTTAATAGCGTATGTAATCTCGGCATTATCTCCATCATCCGCATCGTACGCCTGGACTCGTACAATATTACTGCCGATCGGTACATTCTCCATAACGGACTCTTGGAATACTGTCGTATAGAATTTTGGTTCATTATCGTTGACATCTTTCACATTAACCAAAACTTGAGTCGTATTCGATCGTGATGGAGATCCGCTGTCCTGGGCGCGAACAATCAGTCGGTAACTTTTCATGCTTTCATAGTCCAATGGTGACAGTATTCTAATGTGTCCATTTGTGCTATCAATAGTGAAATGACCCTGAGTATTACCACCGATTATGGAATATCTTATCATGCTGTTAGCTCCGATATCCCTATCCGTCGCGTTGACAATGGCGACCACCGGATTTTTCATCCAATCGACATCTTCGGCTACTTCCACGCTGTAAGTGCGCCGACTGAACTGCGGATAATTGTCATTATCATCCAAAACTGTCACTAGGACAGTAGCAGTTGCACTTTTCCTACTTGCTAACTGCGCTTGATCATTGGCAAGAATCAGAACTTTGTAATGGTCAGTTTGCTCCCTATCCAAAGGCAGATGCGTCGTTAGAATTCCGCTGCGTGAATCGATGCGGAAAGCCTCGTTCGCTCCGTTAGAATTTAAAATACTGTAAATAATATCCGCGTTGAGTCCGCTGTCGTGGTCTGTCGCTCGGACAGTCACAACGGTGGAGCCAACAGACACACTTTCCCTGATGCTAGTTTCGTAGGTTTGTTGTTCGAATACTGGCGGATGGTCATTCTCATCGACCACGTTGATCTGCAGCGTTGTTGTTGCAGACAAAGGCGGATCGCCATTGTCAACCGCGATTATCCTGAACACATGCATATCCATGTATTCCCTATCCAACTTGACCGTAGTTGTGACCATAGCTGAATTCTCATCTATTTTAAACATGTTTTGACTCCGTGTGTCCATAAATGCTTGCATGGAATACGTTATGGGGTCGTGATTCGGGTCCGATGCGGTGACGGTCGTAACGACCAATCCCTTTTCATTCTCCTCAGGTACATGCGCCGTGTATTGCACGCTTTCAAAATATGGCGATTTGTTTTCAAAAGTCCTCCTCAATCTGACCATAACTTTCCTCCGTTCGACATTATTATCGAAATTGTCAACTCCGGTCGGATGAAACAAGACGACCAGAGCGTGGTTCGACCACACGGTGTCGCATTTCAATTCAAATTTCACGCCAATTTTCCAACTATCCTCGTGGCCGCACCAATCGACCGCCGAAACCAGGTCACCACCAGTTTGTTCCACTTTAAATCGAATATCGTCCGGATTTTGATAAAAAACGGAACAATTTTCAACACCACGCGGCAAAATTCCATTCAAATTCAACACCAACTGGCTCCGCCTGAAGCACAGCCCGACATTTTCAAGCCTGTTCATCGCTACCGTAACAATGATTGGATCAATCACGGAATTCCTAACTGAATTTACGGAAGCGTGTTTGTTACGACAGTTTTTCGCATCATTTTCGAAACTCAACTCAATCGGTGTCGATGTGTAATCGATCACTTGTAACGGCGATTCACGCGTGATTTTCTCCCTCGATTCGACATAAATTACGATTTTCGTGCACACAAGAGGCGTGATTAAACTCATCACACCTGAACTCGCGTTTATATTGACGATCTGATGCGCGAAACTCATCGTGCGATGATTATCAAATTTATAACTCCGTCTGCCGCCTAAGCTGGCGTTAAAAAGAGCCAAACCAGGCGTAGTGTCCAGCACCGGCACCGTGAAAAACGAGTCTAGAATGGGGATTGATGAAAGAAGCAATACCACGAATACCATTGCTCTGCTGGCCATATTGGTGCCTCGGGCCGCGCAGCAACGCCGAGTCGCTTCGTTCATCATCCGTTGCGATCGCGGTTCGAGTCGGCTTCTCCTGCACCGTGGATGGGATGTGGTCGATTCGGTTTGGATCCAGGGGTTAGCATGTTGTGTTTAAAAAGTGGATCGCAGTTGTGGGAAGACTCACATTCTTGCTGGATTGTTCCGAGTCGTTTTTGTTGCACTGCGAGCTGCACTGTCGAAGAGTGCAAGGTTAATGAACAAGGTGTAGGGAAAAAATACAAGGTCAAATTATTCGTGATTGTGCAGGTGGAGGGATAGTGGATGACGTCAGGGAAAGATGAAGGGATGATTGGTCAGTGGATTGCAGATGTTTATTACTCATTTTCGATCGATATTTTGTTTTGGTGGTTGGTTTTTTTTTCATTTTTGTCTGTGAAATTTGATTTTTTTTTTTTTTTTTTTTTGGGGGGGGGGGGTTTTCTTAAGGTAATTGTAGGATTTAGCCTCGGATTGTTTTAGGTTGCATTTTTCTAGAGTTAGTTAGCGGTACCTGGTGTCGGATTTGGAATTTACAGTGTTATTTATTTATCACGTTTGTACATCTTTATATCTTTACCATTTACCCATAATTAAATGAGTTGTTATGGTTACAGTTTGTTCTGCGATTGAAGTGGTAAACATTCAAATTAATTAAATTTTAAAAAATGAGAAATTTTACAAATGTTGCAAAATTTATTTGAATTTTTGTGACTACCGTATTTTCCAAGTTTGTGTTTAAAGCTAATCGAAAGATGCAATTTGGAAGAAAAGTGATGCTGCTAAGTATTAAAAATGTTTCCAAACATTTCGGATTTACTGTATATAAACTTTGAATAAAAAAAACACCTTCAATTCAACTCCTAAGCAAAAAGCTCCTTGGTCATACACTCATGCTTCTGAATTCTCAGTTTTCCTTCGATGTCCAGGTGGCTAAGATAAAAAAAACTAAATTATTCCAGACTTTTGTAATATTTTCTTTTCTACCGATAATTTTTTCTTGTACATACAAGTAGTATGGTATCTATTTCTGGAATTGTAAAAATTGCATTTTAAACCTGAAGTACGGTAGGTAATACAAATCTGTAAAAAGAGAGGGCACCACTGTTCAGAATGTTTCTACACATTCCATACTAACTCGACAACTACATAAAGAATGCTGGCATTACTGTAAGAAGAAACCATAAACAAAAATTAAAATCAGTTAATGACTGAGGCGGTGAACCGTTTCACGTTTTCTTTTACTGTATTATCAGCTTCTTTGGTTGTATGTCTCCAAGACTGTATCAATGTTATATATCAATGTTAAAATATTTTAACATACCGTATGTGAATATGTGGCCTTATTAGTAACTGATGCAATGCTTTATAACACATTATTCGGACATTTGTGATACCCATGACATGACATTATTCGGACATTTGTGATGTCCATGACATGTCATTATTCGAACATTTGGGATGTCCACGACATGACATTATTTGGACATTTGGGATGTCCACGACATCATCTTATCCATGGATTCTCGAAACAGTATCAGGTTACAGATTAAAGTTAGAAAATTCTCCCATTCAGTCAAAATTCACTGATCCCTCCTTTAATGAGGAAGCTGATAGATAGATAGAATTCAGTTTATAGACGCAAGCGGCGACTTAGGCCATACACGTCTTTTAATCTAACATACTCAAACTGACATACTAAATCTGACCAATATAAATCTGACCAATATAAATAGATAGATAGAATTGAGTTTATAGACGCAAGCGGCGACTTAGGCCATACACGTCTTTTAATCTGACATACTGAAACTGACTTACTAAATCTGACCAATATAAATCTGACAGAGACAAATGCATTTGACCATTGATAAACACTAGTCCTACATTCCATTGCAGAATGGAATGCAGCATTACATTATCAAAAATAAAGGTCAAAAACAAAGACAAAAGCCACGAAAGAGAAAGCAGAGCATAAAAAAAGAAGATAGATAACCAGAGGACCCATTAGCACCACTGCAGCGGAAAAACAAAGTGCTGCAATGCACTCATAGGAAAAAAGTCGCCATTTTACTCCATTTCTGGAGTTATGCATTGTCCTGGGGCCAACTCCATAATCAGAGTAATGGTACTCCAAAATGAGAGTTTGGTGTGTGAAAAACTACATTTTTGAAGTAACAGTACTTTGAAATGGAATACCAAAACTCTGAAATGGAATGTTAAAACTCTGATGAAATTGAAGTATTATTACTCTTTTAAATGTGAGAGTTGGCCATGGGACAAAATGAAGTAAAATGGAAACATTTTTTCTATGAGTGTGGAGTATCCAGGGGAGGCCACAAGGAAGCTGGGCTTGGAAGTTTTCTCCCCCAATGAGGAAGCTGAAAATCTCATTTCTTTTGAAGTACAGAAAATGATTGAGAAAGGAGCAGCATATCAAGTTGAGCCCCTCCCAGATAAAATTGTCAGTTTTCTTTTTCTTGCTTCTAAGAAAGACGATGGTTTTAAAAGAATCTTAAATTTAAAATCCCTTAATTGTTTTTTATCCTATCATCACTTCAAAATGGAGGGAATCCATACCGCCATTCCACTGGTGGGACCAAAATTTTTTTATGATCAAAATTGACTTGTCTAATGCATATTTCTTGATTGCCATTGCGTCAGAATTTAGAAAATATTTGAGATTTTACTGGAGAGAAAGAGAGAGAGAATAGGGTTTACCGGCATAAGCGGTCATTAACTGACAGATTTTACTGGAAAAAAAGTTTTGTATGAGTTAGGATAGATAGATAGAATTGAGTTTATAGACGCAAGCGGCGACTTAGACCATACACGTCTTTTAATTCTGACATACCCAAACTGACATACTAAATCTGACCAATATAAATCTGTCACAGACAAAATTTGACCATTGATAAACACTACTTTCGTACACTCCATTGCAGAATGGAATGTAGTCTTACATTATCAAAGAATTGGTCAAAAACACAAAGACAAAACAGAAGGGAGAGAAGAACAAAAAAGGAGATAGATAACCAGAAGACCCATTAGCACCACTACAGCGGAAAAACAAAATGCTGCAATGGAGTACCCAGGGGAGGCCACAAAGAGGCTGGGCTTGGAAGTTTTCTCCCCGTATGAGTTAGGAGTCCTCCCTTTCGGATTAGACCCAGCACCATATGTTTTTACAAAACTCTACAGAGTTGTAGTCTCTTATTTGCGCTCTTTTAATTTTTTATTCACTGTTTTCACCGACAATTGGTTTTTGACCTCACAAAGTGAGCAACTTCTTATCGATCAAAGAGACTTTTTTATTAGATTAATTGAAAATCTAGGTTTTAACATCAATAGGAAGAAGTCAGTACTTATTCCAATCACTAAACTCCAGTTTTTAGGTTTTGATATAGACACTGAACAAATGTCTATCATCCTTCCCTCAGATTGCGCCCAAAATATTCAATTAGCTATTAAAAGCATTCT
The DNA here is from genome assembly GCA_000239455.1 of Strigamia maritima. Taxonomy (NCBI): domain Eukaryota; kingdom Metazoa; phylum Arthropoda; class Chilopoda; order Geophilomorpha; family Linotaeniidae; genus Strigamia; species Strigamia maritima. The sequence continues at coordinate 109,727 of JH430667.1, read as the reverse complement.
TCCCTCTCAGAGTTTCAGTAGATAGATAGAATTGAGTTTATAGACGCAAGCGGCGACTTAGGCCATAGACGTCTTTTAATCTGACATACTGAAACTGACATACTAAATCTGACCAATATAAATCTGACACAGACAAACACATCTGACACAGATAAACACATTTGACCATTGACAAACACTACATTCGTACATTCCCTTGCAGAATGGAATGCAGTCTTACATTATCAAAGAATTGGTCAAAAACACAAAGACAAAATGCCACAGAAGGGAAAGAAGAGCAAAAATAGAAGGAAAGATAGATAACCAGAGGACCCATTAGCACCACTGCAACGAAAAAACAAAGTGCTTCAGTGGAGAATCCAGGGGAGGCCACAGGGAGGCTGGGCTTGGAAGTTTTCTCCCCCACCAATTGCATCGGCATCTCATGATTTTTCCAATACGGTTTTAAGTGGCTACGAACTGCTTTAAGTTAACATCATTTATTGGTTGATGAGATATAATTGTAAAGTTTGCTAGGACTGATGTTAGGTCTGCGCATAGCCCACACATATGGCGCGCGCGTGCCATCTAACATTTTTCTTTAAAATACTGAAAATTACACAAAATTTTACACAAAGTACACAAAATTTACAATTATTATCTTGTACAAGTACTGTATGCGTTTAATGCGATAACTAGATGGGCCCGTGTAAATTCCACAGTTCATACTGTATTTGGTTTTATTATTCTGTATTGAAATATATCTTTAAAACAAACAATTAATAACAATACCAATTTGTTAATACAGCTGAATAGTAAGTTTTCGGCAATTCTCCCAACATTTTTCGTGCTGTCGTTCTTAGCTTTAAAGTGATATAGAAATGTAGTATTTTATTATTTTAAAACAAAGCTTACCTCATAAATGTATCATATTTTCATTAGTTCCAGCGAACACTGACTCCTTGATTATTAAAACTGGTTTGTTTGGTGCCAAAACACCATATCAACAACCAAATAACAGCCGCCACATGACTTTGTGACGTCAATTGAGTGCTTGCAGCTAAAAGCCACTAACACTTTACACAATTTTAATGGTTTTTGTAGTTAAATTACTTTTGCAGGAGAAGATTTGTGAAAGGCTGGCTCACACTTGTTCACACTAAACGCAATGCAGGGCAAGCTAAGCTTAATGGTAAAGCACCCAACCCGCAATTTGGGGATCTGGGTTCCAATAGAGTGTGGGCTGTTTGTTTTTCACCAAGTACGGATGAGATGAGAACATTAAAGCCATTGATTTTCCAATCTCATACATTGTTGTTACACACTATATTGTGCAGTAAATTTTGATGACCAGAACGTTTATATGTTTACTTCTTTAATAATGTATATGCAATAATTGAATACTGCAAAAACTTGGTAGCAATAAACTTATCTGCAATTATCAATCTAGTAATATACTTGTATGTAGTGACCAAAAATGGTCATTTCAGAAATCTTCTGAAATAAAAAATTTTTACCTTTTTTAATATCAAAATGCAATTTTTGAGAATAAAGATTTTGTGCATTTGAATTCCTAACTTGTGTCTTTGTTATTCTTTTTCCCTCGCATTAGGGGATAATTAGCTAGCGTCCTAGCGATAAGTAGACCATCTGTGCGCATTGCGGTGGCGGGCTACGCCTCTTTTGGAGGCTTTCTATATTAATTTTGACTGGTCATCGCGTGCCAGATCCTTTGTTTAGTTAATTAGTGTGTTGTGCGCAGTGTGAGATTTGACAAAATAGTGTAAAGAATTAAAAATATAAAAGTTTAAAGTATAAAAAAGTTTCAAATTGAACAGAACAATGGACAATGGAGTTATTTGATAAACCAAGATCCATTTGACATTGCGTTAGCAAAATGAAATAATATTCAATATTCTCTGTCTATATACATGAGTGTGTATCATTGAGGAGCAGTCGAGAATAAATGCAAAGCAGAAAGGTTGTTCTCTGTGATTATTAAACAAGAGCAACTCGGCATCCTTACAGCAGGCTCTTGCCCAGATAATTTGGGTGCCTATAAAAGGCCACCCTCCACTGGATTCTCCAGTCTAAACATATCATCAAACACCTTACCACACCGGTCATTCTCTCTGAATACAGTTAGGCTGGTAGTGGTTTGTTTGATACTTAGATCATTTTTGCTATCACTTGTAACGAAGAGTGCCAGCGCTTTATGCAATTGTGTTTGCACACACTTGCACTCAAACAATCAGTTTCTGATTTTTATAAGGGACTCTCCCTATATTCACCTATAACACAAATCGTTTCGACGCTGTGTCGTGTCTATTAGGAGTTTCTTGGTTCATCTGGCCATCAAACCAGCCATATTTAGATGGAAGACTGTGTGAGCATTCCACTCGCGCCAACCAGAACCCGGCGCCATAATTAGGTTTATTTGTCTGCAATACGCTTAAGACATATAGAATCTATGTTGTTGTAATGTATGGTTATTGTGTTATCATAGGCTTGGCGTTAGGATGTGTTGTAATGTGATCATTGTAATGTGAAGAGTTGAAGTTGGAGTTTAAAAAGAAAACACTGTTAGATTGAGAGTATAGACAAGAAGTCTTCTTATTTATCTCTAACAACACAATTATTATTATAACCTTGAATGAAATATCGCTTATTAGAAGTGATATCACTGTTATGCATTGTTCTTTAAAAGGAAGCGTCACATTAACAGTATTAGGATTAGGTAACATTAGAGTTGGCATTGAGTAACAATTCCAAAAAATACCCATAAAAGACACTAAGAGAGAACCAACATTGATGCTCCTTTTCTTCCATACCGGACAAAGGTGCGATTGTTACAGCCAGTGCTTGATAGACTAGAAAGAAAGGATCAGTGATTGTACATCACTGAGTTCTACTCCTAAGACCAGTTGGAGATGCTTCCCTGTGAACTGATCACTACACTCATAGAAAAAAAGTCGCCATTTTACTCCATTTCTGGAGTTATGCATTGTCCTGTGGCCAACTCCATAATCAGAGTAATGGTACTCCAAAATGAGAGTTTGGTGTGTGAAAAACTACATTTTTGAAGTAACAGTACTTTGAAATGGAATATCAAAACTCTAAAATGGAATGTTAAAACTCTGAAATTGAAGTATTATTACTCTTTTAAATGTGAGAGTTGGCCATGGGACAAAATGGAGTAAAATGGAAACATTTTTACTATGAGTGTAATATAAAACTATTGTGTGTGCTGCTTATACTCAATTGTTTTATAACAAATAATCCATATCTATCATCACTGAATTTGTAAGACAAGTGCAACTGAAATCGTCAAATTCCTGGACCACCACAAATACTATCGGCATTAGTACACAAGTGCCCGCATGTGTTTTTTGTTTGTTATATCCTGTATCTGATAAAGAAATGCTATTGGAACTGAGCCAAAAGATGCAATTAGATTGCAATTTAAGCTTTGCTTAGCATTGCTATTTCATCCTGCCTGTTGTAAATTTGTTTTTTCAAGTTTTTTTTAGTTCTTTAGATTCTTAGTAAACATTTTATTAAAATTGAACAATTTTTATTAAATTCTATTAGATGATCTTTTAACCAATGTTGCTACCCGTTTAGAATTATTCAATCCGAATAATTTTGACTTGCTTGCAAAGAACTATGCAGAAAAGAAGGCTTTGGAGAGAGAGAGAGAGAATTAGGTTTATAGACGCAAGCGGCGACTCAGGCCATACACGTCTAAAATCTGACAAAAGAGAATCTGACATGAAAACTGACAATTTGAAACTTGACATACTAAATCCAACAAAACAAAACCAACACGCTATATCTGACAAAAGAAAACTGACACACCAAAACTTGACAAAACGAAACTGACATATCCAAACTGACATAATGACTGACAAAAGAAAACTGACAAATTGAAACTGACATATCCAAACTGACATAATGAAACAGACATACTGACTCTGACAAAATGAAACAATATATTAAATCAAGACAAAATAAGAAAAAAGTTTATACAAACTGAAACTGACATACCGACACCGGCATGAAACTGACTCCTTCGCACAACAAATCCCAGCGTACCCACCCCAGCGTTCTAACCCCGGCGTACTGATCCTGGTGTATCCAGCCGGCCCAGCTAATCCGGCTGGCTAGGCGTACTGATCCGGGCATACTAACCCGGGCATACTAATCCGGGCATACTAATCCGGGCGTACCGATCCGGGCGTACCGATCCGGGCGTACCGATCCGGGCGTACTAGATAGATAGAATTGAGTTTATAGACGCAAGCGACGACTTAGGCCATACACGTCTTTTAATCTGACATACTGAAACTGACATACTAAATCTGACCAATATAAATCTGACCAATATAAATCTGACCAATATAAATCTGACCAATATAAATCTGACCAATATAAATCTGACCAATATAAATCTGACCAATATAAATCTGACCAATATAAATCTGACCAATATAAATCTGACCAATATAAATCTGACCAATATAAATCTGACCAATATAAATCTGACCAATATAAATCTGACCAATATAAATCTGACCAATATAAAATCTGACCAATATAAATCTGACCAATAT